>JANHGB010013394.1:0-15150 GCA_026283785.1 Coracopsis vasa
GACATGACAGTTATTAACCACATAGTCTGACCATTCTTGATCCCCAGCAAAATCACAAAACCAGCTCTTCTAGAGCTCTTACTCTTTAGGCTTATTCTCTCTTCTTCAAGCACTTAACAAACTACATTCTAGGAAGCTACAGTAACACCACATTTCTATTTAAGGCAGATCTATACTTAGGCGTTTGCTGGAAATAAATATAAAGTTTCCTCTGGCCCTAAACTAAGGATTTTCTTCTATTTAATTCTGCCATTTAAAAAAAAAATTATTACTCTGTCAGTAAGCACTTTTCAAATAGAAAATTGTTGATTTCTTGCACTTGGCTCTATTGTACCTACTGTAGCTTGAAAACTAAAACATTACTTTGCTGGCTGCTGTGAAGAATTTGAGTACCATTCCTTGTTCAATCTTACATGCTTTTGACCATTCTTTTCTATCGCTCAAGTATCTCTTTATTCATAACGGGTATTTGGGGACAACAAAACACTTGTACTTAGCCTTCTAAATACATTGTCTGGGTACTGAACTCAACAGTAATTCTGCTACTTCATTTATTGAAAAAAAAATCTCAATCAGGCACACACTGTGGAAAAGATGCATCACTTTTCTGTAACATTATTGAGCAACAGCTAATGAAATGTATGTACCATGTAGCTAAATTTCCCAGTCCCTTTGCACTGTGACTTATTGCACTGGTCCTACACAACCAGTAGGCACTCTGACTAATATTTAAGTTGGTACAGCAATTCCAACTATCCAATGTAAATGTAAGTGTCCATCACAATATGAACAGCACAAATTCTCTGACATCCAGCCAGACACCCCAGACAACTGTTCTCCTGTTCAAGAGTGTTCTCCTTGCTCTGCTTCTAGAAGGCCACAGCTTAAAAACTCTGGAATAATTTTTATGCTATTCATAAAAATCGAATTAAAATCCATTTTGAGCACAACTACTCATCTAAGCTTTCACAGCACATACAACTGACGAGAGAATTTAGTTGTATTTTTATCAGATTCTAACTTGCCTATAACTTCTCTCTGAATCTGAAACAGTATTAAATTCCTTATAAATGCTCTTTAACTATGATTTTCCTAAACATCTACACTAATGCCCACCACAATATAATCACTGGCCAACTATAGAGACACAAGACTAGCAGGTATGTAGAACAAAGATTTTTGACATGTAAAACCATCCAAAAACCTACAAAACCCCTTCTCTGAGGTTAAGGCTTCTAGGAAGTGGGAATAACACACCCACCCTGAAAAAGAACTCAAATCAAAACAAAAAAACCCCAACCTCACTCCTCTGTTTTTTTCCCTAGCAGAAAGTAGTACAAAACAAGTAACTGCAAAAGTAGGTAGTACAGTGCCAAAAAATTTCTGGCAAACTTAGGTTCTTCCAATTAGAGAGACAGCCAAAAGACATATGAAAACAGCCAACAAAATACCAATGGCAAGCAAGGAAAGAGCCAGCCAAGAGAACATACTGTTTGGTTTCCTATCTGAGGAAGGAGGGAAGGAAGAGAGGTGAATTTCCACCTGGAACAAATTCATAAAATATTCCAGAGCGCAGGATTCTGGCAGCTGTTATACTGAATCAATATCCGATCAAATTTGCCAACACTCATACAAGCATCTGTTTTCTGCATTCATACCTATGTAAATATTCAAGAAACACAGCTTTCAGGCTGTGTTACAGGCAATGGGAGTAGCTTTCCTACACCAAGAGCAGAATTATCTAACCACAGACGAACCATAGCAGGTATTTCCCTACAGCTCTCTGCAAGAGTAAGTAGAGGGAACAAAACTTCCGTTAGTGGGCTACCAGCATGACACTCTGAATACAGAACCATTCACAGCTCACCATGCCCACTGTTTCACCAGCTGCGTTACACAATAAATGGATTGCATGTGCACAAAGCAGCAGTGTGACTGAAAAATGAAGATTTTCTATGCATCTGTACACGAAGCATGCTATTTCAAGAATGCGTACAACAAAGTATTAAAAAACCTAGAACAAACTAGAGATTAAATAAAATACAAGCATGAAAGAAGAAAATAAGAGGAAAAACGAATTCAACAATAAACCCATACCACTATACAAAGAAAGTAAACAGCTGCCCTCAGAAATCAACTGAAAGTCAATCAGAAAACTAAGCTCAATTCCTCCACAAGTTCTAAACTGTCCTAAATCAGTTTGGTGATTATAAATAAGTTGAAAAAAATATAAATTGTAAAATGCTACTAATGCTTTCAAAACATTAAAAATTACAGCTCCATACAATCTGGGTCTACTCTTACAACAAGATTCACCTGAACTAAACAGGCCACAGGAATAGTTTCTAAGCAGTTTTACTTTACGTAACTTTGGAACCAAAAAGTCATAGGACAACACTCTCACTAGTCCTTAAAAGACTCAGGAAGCACTACCAAATTGTGCAATATCTACTGATTAAATAGTAATAGCTGAAGGGCTTTATAAATTGCCATCAGCAAGCCATCACGAATTTGCTGAAAATCATTATCCTAATCATACCCGTTACAATCCAGCGCATGTCTGCAGTCATGCAATACAAACAACTCAGTGGATAAGAATAAATGTATTTCCATATGATCATTACACCCTGCATTTGTGTTGCTTGCCTCCACATTTAACATCCATATCATTTACAAATTAAATACAATAGATTAAAATATTGCCTGATAATTCAGATCAGATGAAACTCCAGAGTTGTAATAAAAGACAGATAGTATGGTCTTGTTTTAATGAAATCTACTGTAGCCAGGAAACTACTTTAGCAGCGTAAAATAACGCTGCATAATGCTACTATGCTGTGTTTTCAGTGTCAACAGTCTGGCTGTGAAATTACAATAGATTGTAAAGCCCTCAGCGCTGGCTGAGGAAAATCAGTTTTAAGGTAAAGAGGTCAATTAAAAGATTTGCAATTAGATCAGCAGAGGATACAGTGAGAGAATTTAATAAGCAAGCAAACAGCAGAGATTAGTCTCCATTCTAGTGCCAAATGATGGCTGGCAAGTGATTCTATTCTTATGGGAAATCTTGAAATATTTTTCGTATGTTACGCCTAAAGAATGCACTGGCAAAACTCTCGTAAAAGCATTTTCTTTAAATATTCCAAAAGACAGTAAGACATGAGTATCTTCATAATATTTTCATTAACTGTAACAATGAATGAGTGACAACTGCAAAATGACACAGACATCTGTGAGGAGAATTGTAAAAAAATATTAGCACTGGCATGGGTGAAAACATATACGAGCTTCAGAAGAAACAGCAAAGCAACAGTTTAAAAAAAAATGGCCTGTGTTGATTGCAAAGGACACTGTTCATTACAATAAAACTGAGGCACATGATGTTTATATCAAGGCCAGGAAGCCTGCACTGCATCACAACTCACCAGTGAAAGACTGCTCTCTGGCAAAAGCAAGAAGGCAACATGGCTACAGAAAGTCACATTTACCACTCCTTTTCCTACTGGAAGAGGGCTGCCATGAAGTTACCCCTAACTAGAAAAAATGGACAACGTGCAGCAACACTGCTTTGAATTTATGGAGTGAGCTTCTGAGTTAGTCACTCCTAAATAGCTATTAGGTTAGAAGAGCTAAGTCTTCCTTGCCAGACAAGAGACAATCCAGGAGACAGACTAAGGACTGAACAGCCTTGTTCTTGCCCTCCGTGTCACCTAGAAGTTATCCCAGCCAAACCAGTTTGACAGATATGTCTTTGGTGTTTCAGAGTATACATGGGTATGTCAGTGTGAGTGGTAAAATCAACTTGCCTTGAGATTTTACCAGAAAAATACTAATTACTCCTTCCATAGGGTACTGCGCAGTTTTATCGCCTGAACTTCCTATCTCTGTACAAACTACATACAGTTCTACTGTCCATTTCCTGAGGCAAACACATTTGGTTTTATTTATGCTAGTTGAGCCCTTTATATGAGCTACATTTCATTTGTTGATTTAAATAATGAAATACAATCATAGCTCTGTGTATTCTGACTTAATGAGAACATGTTCAAAATTATAGTAAAGAATCTGCTTCATGAAGGTAGATGAATACCACTCTTCACTACTTCAGTATTTCTCTCTCAAGAGTTTAAGCCATCTCCCAGAATAAAATCACAACAAAAAAATCACTTACTACAAGAACAGATAAAACCAACACAGACATTACTGCTTCTAGCAGAAGATGGTAGTTTTCAATAAAACACTGCTGTAATCTCAGCAAATCTTACAGAGCAGTAATAAAAGAATAAAAAGTAAAACACATACCTCTCAAAAGGAAGCCGATAGACAGAAAAATCTTTAATACCACTGTCTCTTTAACATTGAACCACTTGTTAACTCTCACCCACATCCTCTTTCAGTATATTCTTTTAAGTATTGAATGCAGACTAGACTACTTCATCACTGATTCTTGCAGGTAAAAGATAATTCTTGGAACATTCAGATGGGAGGCAAGCTCAGTTAAATTACCAATATTGTTACTATAGTTGTGATGATGCTCTTTCCAAATTAACAATTTTTGGACACGATTTGCTAAGAAATGGCAGAATTTACAGACAAATTAACAAAAACTACAATAAATTCATTGTACTTCTGCATAGTTCATTTTTCAGTGTATGATATTAGCGGAAATGGAATAGCACACATAACCAACCTACCTTCTGATCATGCTTAAAAAGCAGAAGACTAGCTAATCTTGAATAACAAAACAATATATTTAAACTTCTCCTACCTGCTGAATCCTTTGTAAAAAGATAGAACACCATACATCATGACAATTCTGCTTACCTCATAACAAGGAACGGCTGAGGGATCTGGGGTTGTTTAGTCTGGAGAAGAGAAGGCTCAGGGGAGACCTTATCACTCTCTACAACTGCCTGAAAGGAGGACGGAGCCAGGAGGTTGCTGTGCTCTTCTCCCAAGGAGCAAGGGATAGCACAAGAGGTAACGGCCTCAAGCTGCACCAGGGGAGGTTTAGATTGGATATTAGGAAAAATTTCTTCACAGAGAAGTTGGTCAGGCATCAGAACAGGCTGCCCAGGGCAGTGGTGGAGTCACCGTCCCTGGATGTGTTCAAAACCTGTAGATGAGGCCCTTAGGGACATGGTTTAGTGGTGGACTTGGCAGTCTGGGGTAATGGTTGGACTTCATGATCTTAAACGTCTTTTCCAACCTGTTGATTCTGTGATTCTGTGAATCCAGCACCTATTCTAGTTTTCTGGAATGCATATTTCAAAGTTGCTGCAGCTTCCTAAAAATGCAGCACAACTTAACAAATCCCTTTTAGGCTATATACTATTTATTACCAAATAAAAAACAAAAATGAAGTCTGCGTTAAGATAAAAGTTGTTGGGATTGGCTACAAAAGAACAGTTAAAATGAACTTAATGAGACCATCTACAGTTTCCAGCATCTCTAGCAACTAAATGGATGACACTAGCTTGATGTTTGGTTAAATCTGGTCTGATTAAATCCTTCACAGCACTTGAAGTACTTGACGTACAAATCTGAGCTCCCTTTACTGTGGTTGCACACCTAGTTATCTGCTGAAACTATAAAGACAAAGAAAATGGAACAAGTGGCTTCCATGGCTTAAGCTTGACTAAAGGACGTATTGGTGTGAAAGAGTCTACTGAAGAAAGTGCCTTTGTTATCTGTTCGCCTTTCAATGTCTGCCTTAGTAAAAGAAAGCAATAATAAGAAAAAATAGGACAAATATTTCACATGCAGGACAGCCTTCATCTGCTATTCATGAAGCAGCACAGAAGGATCTTCTAGCCTGTCAAATTTTACACCTGGTTGCAATAGGTTGTTGCGTTTGTAAGCACTTAACACTTGACTTCTATAAAGCAGTAGATAGCGACTCCTGAGGAGAGTGAATGGTTCCAGAACACTTGTCATTTATAAACTGCACAGCTGTTTGAATTTTAAAATGAAGAAAGCTAGGGTAAATATGCTCATGAAGACTTACGGTCCTTTACAACCAGCGCCACTTGGCAACAAATGAGTCACACTGGAAAATGTTTATGTAAAAGTTATAATCAGGACTCACTTACAACACTTAGTGTTTCACAACGAGCTGACAATCAAAGAGTCTTTATTTCAAGGCTGTGGATTAACAGATAGTTTTCCAAGACCTATCCTCTCAAGTTCAGAGAATGACTGCAGGTCTTATTTATTTTGCTTGGTTCACCAAGCATCACTCAGTATTAATCTTTGTTTCCTGAACAGTTAACACCTATTCCAAATACCACCATTTTTGTCAAAAAGCAGAAATTACTTTCTACTGACTGATTGATGTGCTTGGCCTGATACTTTCATTCTTTATGGAAATATAATTAGGCATTTAAGTTACATTTCACTATTTCACAATCCAGCTTCTAATTGCACAGGTTATAAATAACTGGAAATATATTACTGGTGTATATGTGACTATTCAAACATAACATAATCACTACTAGTAGGGGTAATTACATGAAACTCTACAAATTTCTTCAATTTTCATGTTATTTCACATTGATAAAACACAGCAGTGCTTGTGGAAATGACAGTTACAATGTGAGCTATTTATCCTTCATTGGAAAATTCTGCCTGACAGTCTTAAAATTCCCAGACTTTTGCAGGATCAGTCCAGATAAGTTTTTGCCAATGTCCCTCCTGCTCAAGAAGTGAGGGTGAGCTATGTGGTAGTGCAGATCACTGTACCTGTCAGACTACAAAGAGAGCATACTAGAAAAGAAGATTCCATAATCCAATGTAAATGCTAAATAAACCACCTGAAATTCAAACTAACATGAAGCAGAGGCAAGAGTTTCCACCACTTTGTGCTCTATAGTGTAAGACCAAATAGATATGCAACACATAGTTAACAGGACAAGAGGAAAAATAATTCTCTGCTCGTCCACTACACGGAGCAGGATCAATGACCACGAAATTCAAGGCGTTTATACAAGGAGCACAGACTTGCAAAATGGAGGATCAGGCTATAAAGACCACAGAATTTGGCCTATTATGTACTTACTGTATTACTTTTAAAGTATTTTCTTTCTGCAGAACTTATTCCAGACTGCAACCACCATTTCACATGAAGCTGTAAAAAGGTCACTACGTGATGCTTTCTACTATCTATTAATTAGAAATATCTATGCACAGATTAGAATTCAAAGAAATCAGGACGTGAATCTGTTTGCCCATATGTGAAAATCAGTTTGTAAAAGAACAAATTCTATTATTCTGGATACAATGCATACAGTCTCACCATAAAGAAAAGTCTATCATAGAGAGTTTAGAAATCTGATGCTAGAATTAAGAAAGAGCCTAAATATTCTACTCTCTACCCTAGAGCAAAATTAGCAGCACTTTGAAGTTCTAATACAAAATCTTCAAAGATTGCCTAACATTAACAAAAAGTTTGGGTTGACATACACTGTTTAAAAGAGACTATGAAATCTGTAGGCCTGAATAAATTATCACGGTTTAGGAACCAGCCCTTCTATCCCCTCCCTAAAGTCCTGCGTGGCTCCAGACCTCCCTGACAGACTTCCTTTTCTCCTAGCTTTGGCCACAGGATATACCACAGGATTTATATCCAGAGGCAGGGTTTCAAGATGCCAGGGTTCAGCATGAGGTTTCATCATTTCCCTGTTCTGTTTCCACATTCCTTTATGTTCTCCAGCGCTATGCAGAACACCACAGATCAGAGCTACTGTGGTACCTAATCTAACCACCAACAAAGAGAGCAGATAAAATACTCCTAGAAAAGAAAACACTCCTGCACAATTCCTATGAACCACCACACTGGCCCACAGTAACATTTTAACTGGCCACATTTATGACATACCCAACCTCTACAAGCACAAAAGCACAGTAACTAATTTCACATGAAAAATTCCAGGCTTCACATCCTGTTCAGCAATGAAGTTACTGTTCAGTACTTAAGTAATGAACTTACCAATTCCATTTTACAAATAGCTAGGAAGATGCTGCTACTATATTTTTGCTATATAAGCACTCCAGACTTGCATCTCCAATATCTTGCATTTTGCTTAGACACAGGCACAAAGAAAAAGTGGTTGTAAACCACTAAGATTCTGATTTGTTAATATTTAAAGCTTATTTTGCACTGCTGTGTAAAAAAATACATACTCATCTTGGTACCTGGGCAGTAAACACTGTGATGAGGAAAACTGTTCCAACTGCATTTTACTGGACAAGCTTTTAAAAAAAGTTGTAAGCAGTAAGAAACTGTAAGATGGACTTTTCATGCATTTATTGTATTGGGTAAATAAATAAAGGCTTCCTGGAGTTGGTTCAAGGTCTTGTGGGATATCTGCCAATCTTTGTTTCAAACTTAAAGCAAGTATACTGCTATATTTCACAGAACATCCATTCTGTTACAGCATGACAAAACCAACAACCTTACTAATACTTACTGTAATTCATTGAAGAGTATCTCCTTAAACTTGGCAGTAAAGTACAAAGAATTCCAAATGTAATTCTTAACATCCCCACCCCCAGACACTGGCAGGGTTTAGAAGCCAGGCTTTCTCAAAAGGAATGCTTTTAACTTCAGCACTAAGAGGGCTGAAATTACTGTAGAAAAAAGTGTATTTCCTTTTTCCTTCAAACACCCACTGTCTTCTGTGCAATTCAGCCCAAGGTTATAGAAAACTCTATGTTCTAAGTTTGATGATCCAAATCCTTCAGTCTTTACTTAGGCAAAACTCCCACTGAAGTCAGTGAAGTCAGTGGGAGTTTTGCCTGGGTAGGAACTGCTGGGTTTGGCGCAAAACATACGTGGCTCTGTAAGCTAAGGAGAATGTGAGTGAAAGTCAAGCATGTAAGTAGCTCATGTTTCCAGCCAAAAAAATCATAAATTACTTTACAATATAAAAATTAGCATCTTGATAATTTCACATTACTAGCATTATGCTGTAGAGTGCATATGATTAAAGCAATGGAGAAAGGTTTGTATGATTATTGATAGAGTTAAGTGACCACAAGGACACCAATTCTGTATGCAGTTACAGTTTTTGAGTACAACTTCTTACTTAGCAATCATGAAAAAAAGAACTGTGACCTAAAACAAAAACTCCTCTAAAAAAGGCAGGCAATGATTCCTTGAACACGCAGCTGTGCTTAGAGCTGTGTGTTTCATGACTGGGAAGCTCTGCTTAAAGCCGTGTACCTCATCTTATCTGTGTTCTATTGTAAGGTAGGGCATACTGCAGTATAGTATGTCTCATAGCCCCACTAGAAAACTGTGGAGAGTATCTGAGATATAGAAAGATTATGGTTCAGAGAAATGCTTCACAGAAAACAAAACACACTGTTACTTAATAACTAAAATATCATGGTTGTGACATATCCATTATGAGTCTCCAAGGCATCTTAGCATGCTTACACTTCCCTTTATTATTCTCTCTCACACACGTGTACGTGCACTCTGTGTTAATTCAGTGTATGTTCTCAGATTTGCACAGCCCTAAACACCATCAGTACTGCGAGAAAACAGATGTGGGGACTTTAATAATGGTTTAAGAGTAAAAACTGGTCCAAACTGAAGTGTGACAATTAAAAGCTTTACAATGAAGCATGAATTTGATTAAACCAATTTTAGCCAACCTTCAATATTCCATAGAACTACATTTTAAGTATCATACATAATTTTTAATTTGCTTCTGCATGTTTCCCTTTCCCACTTTAAAGCTGCTTTAAAGTTTAGATTCAAATTCCTAAATAGGTTTTCAACCCTCAGAAAACTCAGCTTTTGATAAATTAAATAACTGAACTTTTTTTGCTCACTTTGAGCACGAAACCTTGATATGACTTCATGACATACCACTATTAAAAATTCTAATACCTTGAGTTTTGCCTTTTGATATTTTTTAAGTCTTACTCTTCTGCTCTGCCAGTATGCATGTAAACCAGTTGGATATGATACCTGAAATTGCCACTTCAGAAACAAGACTGCTTTTTTAAAAATCGCTCTGTAATGCTTAAGGCCTAAACCCCTAAATAATACTTATAATCATTTTTTTTATACTTTCATTCCTCCCCCGCAGACCTCCTTCCATCTGGGTTTGTAATAGTACTATGGGACACAATCACATAGGACAGAAGTTGTTGGTGGACTTCAGGAAGAGAAATCAACAAGAAGAAGACAAAAAGGATTTGTTGCAGGTGAGGGCTATACAAGCGTGCATTCCAAATATCAAAAAGTTACATTAATAGAAGATTTGCCGGCACCAAAATCCTGTCTCATGTTCACTGAGTTTTCTCTGCTTCCAAAGCCTCAGGGCGCAGGGCTACAACCTGATTGCCTTCACTTGCCATGCTATTCCTACTATGAGTACTTCGTGACTTGCAGGAAGGGAAGAACTCCAGGTTTCCCATCCAAATAAAATTCTTTTATCAAAATCTAAAGTATTTATACTTTGGGGGTGGAGGGTGAGGGGGAAACAGATGCAACAGGATGCAAAATAGTATCTCCAGAAAAGCTCAGACCTGTAATACAGACATGGCTTCTCACCTTCCTCACATAAACTGTTTTCTGTAAACAGAAATCTTTCTTCTTCGTACCCTTAATATTTTCAAGTAACAGAAACAGAACGGATTTTCTCAAGTTTACCTGAAAGAACCTAACAAACACACTACCTTTCAATTTGGGAAGGAAGCCATATGCGATAACTTGTTATGATGCCACTGCTGTATTTGCCAAAAAAAAAATCTGGGCAAAGGCAGACAAAAAATAGGTAATTTGCAAAGTCTGATGGTCCTGCAAAGGGATTAGCATGCATAGTTATCACACACAGAGACAGTGAGAACGGATTTTATGTGGGAGGTTAAGATGGGAAGAAGGTATATCAAATTGTGCCACTTTATACACAGAATGGGTTTAAACCTCTGTGGCACTTCTTTTGTTTTTGGCAAGAGTGCTGAACTATGCTGCAGCAGATACTTCCATCAGTTATGTCTCCACCTGTTTTAAAACCAGTACAGGAACTGAGCTCTCCACATTGTTGACACAGACCAGGGCATTTCAGAAGGGACAAAGCTTACAGCAAAAGGAAACAAGTCAGGGGACAAATGAGTATTACTGCTTTTGCCTTCTACATAACTGAAAACCCCTAATTCTTCAGATGAAAAATACATGCTGTTCTACCAGGTTGCCATGATAGATCTTAGAAAGACACAAGACAGTTTTATGGTCTTGTAAGTGTTCTTCACTGAAAGGGAAACTTGGAAGTAATAAAGCATTTTCTTGCAACTGATGCCTGACTGCAACTGCTGCCAATTCAACAGTAAACTGGCTTCAAGTATGTGAAGTCAGATGGTTTCAGCTTCACCACCACAGGGAAACCAACTCTGTAGCCTGGTACAATCACTGTCTGGAAATCTGCCATAACTGTGCATTGAGTTAAGCTCCAGACAGACTGTAAGGGCTGAACTTTAAACCATTTGTATTTTTAACGTACACAAATAAATTTATAGCTGCATAAAAAAATGTCATGCTTCAGGGATTAACCTCTAATAACCTCTCTTGCTATGTTAACAAAGACATTTAAAATCTGCCTCTCCAAGTTACACACGACTCAGGTTAATGAAGGCAATTCAAAAAGAAATGTTAAGGCCTCATTATATCTAATAAGGGATTAGTGGCACCAGCAATTTTTAAGACCATTTGTGGAAACTTCCATGCTGCCTTGTGGCTTGGGACTCCCTCATTTTACCTCAGGATTCCCAGATGAAGGTAAGTTTGGCAAGGTAAATAGAATGTTACAGAAGTGAGTGGTAGGTAGGACTGGAAAATGCAAATAATTTTCACAACATACCACTTTCATCATAGGCAGTCTACCATTTAACAATTCACTGGTATCACTACTTCACAGATGAGAAAAGTAAGGTCAATCAGGTAAAGCAATCTGTCATGACCATGAAGTAGAGTTTACCAAGAAAGAATACCTAAGAAACCTTTACTCTGATTTCTGACTATAAAAAAGAACCTGATTAAAAACTATAACTATGCCCTTAAAGTTCTGAAAAATGTAACTAAATTTTCTCCTCTGTACTTTTCACTTTTAAGTATTTTTACTGTTTTGTCTAGACAAAAGCTACAGTTTGGAATACTTTGGGAAACAGTTCTACAAGAGCAACTAATAGAAAAGGCAGCAGCTTCCGATGTGGGGTTATTGTTATTCTGATTTGGAATGTCAACAGAATTGTTTTGCCAGCTTTAGTTTTTAACTAGCAATGCCATTAAATTCTGTAGCTGCTTCAGTTTTGACAGTACAGGTGAATGGGGTCATTCCCATATGGACCATCTATTGCCTAGTTAGCCAAATCTTTCCAATAATTTTTTTGGAGGTTATGATGTTCAGAACAGATGAAAATTTCTTCATGGATTCTCTAACAGAGGTAAGATGAGCTTACATTATCAACTTTTTCTGACTGGAAGTACTAATACGATCAACTTTCTTCTACCTTATCTCCTGTTACCAAAGACAGTGGTTCCTGTTCCAAATCTATAGGTAAGTGACTGAAATTTCTAATGTGTTTAAAACTGGTCAGATGTTAAAACTTCCCATTGACTAGTCCCTCTTCTGCCATATATTTCTTGTCTTGCCTATGCTTAAGAGGTAGGAAACCTTTGGTAGTGCCTGTAGCTGCATTAGCATCACATCAGTACTTGTGAGTTTGCATTTTATCTGAAAAAGTTCAACAAATGCACAGGACAGATGTAAAAATAAAAATAAAAATAAAACCAAGAACTGAGCCACCCAACTGCTAAAGCAATTTGTTCACGCACCTGATAATATTCTACAACTGTTGATGTGACTCCAACCTATGGTGTATAGTTTGGGCTTTATGTGGCCTACATGAATACACATAAAGGTTGTAATCCATTAAAAATTGTGTATACTTAATCGAGAAGCAGTATTACATTACATCTTCTATCCAAAAGATCCTATAAAATGCAAATTATAATGAGTAGTTATGTCCACTGGTCTCAGGGAGACAACAAATACCAATAGCACAACAAGGACATTTTGTCAATAACAGCTCATAGAAGAATCAGTGGAAAACTGCTTTTTTGTCTGACTCAGGAATTATTTTTAAAATGGTATGCTCTGGTAAGATAAAAGCAGACCACAAATACATTAATTGTTTGCATTTATACATACATATAAATACATTGTTACTCATGCTGATAGGTTTTTTTACATAGAAAACCAGCTGTTACTCATTTTCTAGAACCACTGTATATCACAGTTACAATTATATCTTCATGGTTTAAACAGCTTCAAATTCAGAAGTCTGTAATTTTTATGCAAAGTTAAAAGCAGACAAAAAGGGACAGATTCACAAGGGAAGTGTACCTCTATGTAAACATCCCCGCAGGCAACCAAACAGAAAAACTCCAGCTAAATGATCTGTTTGGAAAAAGTAAGTATGAAATTTCTTATGTAAATTAACTGAGAAAACTTGATAGGCCTGCCTAAACATCACTGCAGTAGCTACAACTTTTAGGGCCTAACTGCACGCATATACTCAAATACCTTAAGACAAAGTAGAATGCAATCAAAATTTAAATTAAAATGTGACAACACTTACCTGATATGACAAATGTAATAGCTATTATCAGTATTCACATTTCATTAGACTTCTATTTACATCTGAATCTTACTTATAAAACTGCTTGTTATTAACCAGAACGCATGCACAAAAATTTGTTATATTTAATCCTCTCCGCACTACCTTACCTTCACAGACAGCCACAGACCTCCATTTGATTAGTATCACTAGGACCAACAAATTACTATGTTTATTTGAAGAATCGGTTTTGCAATAGATGTTAGGATATGAGACGTTATCAAAGCAATCATATCCAAACAACAATGCCAAGAAAGTTGTCGGTATTGTGGGTCCTGCTACTTTACGGATAACAATGTCTCCTGCTGAAAGGAATCTCTCACCTTTTAGCACTGTAATAATGTAACTGTATGACGAAAAACTTAGGAAAGAAGATATCTTTCCAAGTATAAAAAATATGAAGACTTCACTTAATTTCAGTTCACATACCTATTGATTTCTAAATCGAAATACACTATTAGAGAAGTTAGTAAATTAAAATGCAAAATTTTGATTGAATCTTTAAGCAAATTTTATAGGAGGAAAAAAAACACCACAGGTATTTACTGCATTGAAGAAAATGTCTCCGCTTTCAGCCTGCTTGCCTATAAAACCATTAACAGAAAACTGAAACCAAAATCAGTAGGTAGGTAAACTGTACCTAAAAAAATTGTCATTAGCTGGATAGCACTCCATTGAATATTTACTCTTGCACTCCAAAAGTCCTGAATCATAAAGCTAACAAACCAACCACAGAACCACTCCCCCTCAAGCACTTCTGCTTCCAAAAGGTATTGAACACTTTTTTCAACCTTTTACTATCACCACTGTAATCCTCTGAAGCACCCAAGTGATGACATTTCAGAGGTCTGTAATTATTAGGTAATTATGCAATGACTTCAGATTGGAAAAATATTAACTACTTCATCATATCTGTCAGTTTGAGGGTTCACTGAGTAATGTGTTAATGGTGCTAATTAGACATCACCTGATCTCCCAGACAAAAGCTTAATATTCTCATAGACATAAACCAAATCATGGTAAACGTCCGTTTTCTTTTTTGGGTTTGTATTTTGTTTATTTGTTTGCTTTGGATTTGTATTTTTGTTTTTGTTTATTTGTTTTTTCTTTTCTGTTTGGTCTGGGGTTTTGTTTGGGGGAATAAACTGTGGGGGCCTAAATCTAGACTAACCTAGTGAAGAGAAGGATTGGGGGGACCTTATCATTCTCTACAACTACCTGAAAGGAGGTTGTAGTGAGGTGGGGTTGGTCTCTTCTTCCAAGTAACAAGCGATAGGACAAGAGGAAATGGCCTCAAGCTGTGCCAGGGGAGGTTTAGACTGCAGATTAGGAAAAATCTCTTCACAGAGAGGGTGCTCAGCCATTGGAACAGGCTGCCAAGGGCAGTGTGGAGTCACCACCCCTGGAAGTGTTCAAAAACTGTGCAGATGAGGCCCTCAGTGACATGGTTTAGTGGTGGACTTG
>JANHGB010013395.1:0-11938 GCA_026283785.1 Coracopsis vasa
GCTGAGGCGCTGGCACAGGGTGCCCAGAGAAGCTGTGGCTGCCCCATCCCTGGCAGTGTTCAAGGCCAGGTTGGACTTGGCTTGGAGCAACCTGCTCTAGTGGAAGGTGTCCCTGTCCGTGGCAGGGGGTTGGGACTTGATGAGCTTTAAGCTCACTTCCAACCCAAACCAATCTATGGTTCTGTGAAGTCACCATTGAAGTGTGTTCCCTTTCTGCTTTTATTTATATGCCTGTTATTTTTCCTGGTCAAGGGAGAACAGTAATGACAGTGACTGCTTGAAAAACAGATGGAAACCATTTGAAAAGTTAGCTAAAGAGATTTAAATGCCGCTATCATTTCCAGTACATTCATTGCCAGATTAATGCATACACTGGGAGATGATCAGGATATTAGACATAGACCAAATGCTATTGCAAATAAAGGGTCTGTACTGTTATCAGTATGCTGTATCATTTAGTTATCTTTCCTTGCTTGAAGTAAGAAAATCAGAATTTCTTTATCAGGAAAAATGAAGAAAGAAGAAAATCTGTTGTTTCCTATTCATAGAATCATAGAATCACAGAATGGTTTGGGTTGGAAAGGACCTTAACATCATCCAGCTTCAACCCCCTGCCATGGGCAGGGACACCTTCCACTCGACCAGGTTGCTCAAAGCCCTGTCCAGCCTGGCCTTGAACACTGCCAGGGGATGGGGCAGCCACAGCTTCCTTGGGCAGCCTGTGGCAGCACCTCAGCACCCTCACAGTAAAGAATTTCTTCCTTGTCTCAAACCTAAATCTCCAATATCACATATCAACTGGTCAACTGTCAGTCTGTCCTTGTGCTTTTTCCTGCTGTTTTCATGCTCTTTTCTGAGTGCTTGTTGCACAGGTTTCTGGAATCTGAGACTTCTGAGACAGAATTCATTCAGGACAGAGCAGAAGTAGGGGTTGTTACCCTTAATTAAATAATCCAACCAGCCATAATGACTGGAGACTATATATGAATTATGGAATTTTTAGGCATATGTGTACTTATTTTTTCTTTTTTTTTTCTTTTTTTCCCTTTTTAAAATTATACTATCTCTAAAATTCCAGTGGTGAATCAAAGTAAAAAACCCCAAACATAAAAATGAGCCTATTAGTATGCACTTTGTAATACAGAATGAGTACAGGTTTTAAAAGATATGGGATATATTTCTAAATGTTAATCAGTGTCAGGCTTATTTAGACCTGACAATGGTTATGAGATCAGCAAGATTACAGTCTCAACCATGCAGCAGGACAAAGACTGAAGCTGTTTGCTTGTACAGTGATGAGCCCCATGCTGCTCTGGTTAATTGGTTTTTGTACTTCAGCCTATTAGGTGAAAGCAGTAACAGCAGCACTGACCAGGCCAGTGCTTCCAACTTCATTGCCCCTTCCATCAGTGAGGTGGCCCAATAACTCATTAGCCTCATGCATTTAGAAGACAATTTACCTTTCATGTACTTAGAATGATAGAGATAATCCATGAACAACCCCATCCCGTGTGGAGCAGGGACAGAAGGACAACTGGAGGCAGTAATTTCATTACTGTCCCAAGCTGTGCCATACTGCATTCAGCTCTGGGGCACCCAACATAAGAAGGACATTGGCATATTAGAGTGAGTCCACAGGAGGGCCACAAAGATGCTGTGAGGGCTGGAGCACCTTTCCTATGAAGACAGGCTGAGAGAGCTGGGCATGTTCAGCCTGGAAAAGAGAAGGTGCTGGGGACATCTTAAGAGCAGCTTCCAGTACCTAAAGCTCTGGGGCTGACAAGAAATTTGGAGAGGGTCTTTTTACAAGGGCAGGTAGGGACAGGACAATGGAGAATGGCTTCAAACTGACAGAGGGGAGGTTTAGATTAGATATAAGGAAGAAATTGTTTACTACAAGGGTGTTGAGGGACTGCCTGAAGAAGCTGTGGCCGCCCCGTCCCTGGCAGTGTTCAAGGCCGGGTTGGACAGGCCTTGGAGCAACCTGGTCTAGTGGAAGGTGTCCCTACCCGTTGCAGGGGTTGGAACTGGATGAGCTGTAAGGTTCATTCCAACCCAAACCATTCTCTGATTCTATGATATTCACTCATTATCTTTGAGACTGTATCACTATGCAATTTTCAGTAGGTCCATGGACAGCCAAGGGAATCCACACACAGAAATGTCTAAGACACCTGAATTTCATTAATATGTTCTCTGTGCATAAAGCAATTCACAGAATTGCAGAACCAAATGTATCTTTCTAATGCATGGCTTTTAAAATGTGGGAAGATTTACAGTGTTTTAATGCAATTTTACATTGAGATTTTATTCATAAGGTGACTGGAACACTGTGATTGCAATCAGAAAGGTTTCTTTCTTTTTAAACAGGCACATTTGGGATAAAAAATGCTTAACATTCATTTAATCATAGTCTTGGTTACTATGACCGTGAATGACTCATGTTTACAAGTGTCTGTGTTATTCTCTTGGCCACCAATTAGCTTTTTTGCAACTTTTGAAAGGTGCCACAATTTGCAAATTTTACACTAATATGAAGTAAGAAGCCAAATCACCCCTAACTACAGACACTAACACTTTAAAATGCCATTAACATTACAGTAATGTTTTCTTGGATTCACAATATGATGAAGCATAGGTCAGGGGGTTACAGCCTCTGGCCACCCAGGATGGGTCAAAACTTCTTTTTTATTTTTATAAACCTATTAATAATTCATATTAATGTACTGACCATTCATTTGTTGTAATAAACTTCAAAATCAGGGTAAATTTAGCAGATGCTCAGATAAACATCTGTAGCTCTTGTTAAAATAATAAAAACAAAATTTGTTTTCTGGGAAGGTCAGCCTAAATGTTATCCTCTGTAGGCCTTATTCTGGAAGTAGAATTTCCTTAGAGAAACAATTCATGTGAAACTGTTTAGTGTCATAAATTCCCAGTCCCAAAGCTACCAAGAGCGTCTCCTGGCTGAATATCATACCTGGCTCGCTTACAGACTTTCTGATATGTCTCATGCTTTAGGAAAAGCTCTGCAATTGTTACCTTTATTTTTAATATTAACAAAAAAAAGTATCAATATCTTAAAAAAATTGAGAAGGATGGGTGCTACTTTGAAAAATAAGTACTTATACTGTGCTCTGCTTAAACGTAGTTTGTATATTGAAAACAATACAATGTGCCAAAAGAACAGCTTGGGTAAGGCTGTATATACAGAAGTGATTTTATTCCTGTAGCATAACAACTTATTGCTTGTTAGTCATAAAACTAAGGTAATTTACTTCTCAGTTGCAGACACCTAACACTGGTTATCAAGTCCATCACCAGCCTTCAGCAGGCAGGTAGAAACCACAATAGAACCAGACATTTTTAATTGTACATCCAGACTTTCAAGAACCTTTGTGCAAATTCTGAGGCAAGGATTCCTGCAGTCTCAGCAGCACATCTACACTGCACTCTGCCAGTGAGTGTACAGAAAACAAGTTAGCTTGCCTGCAAGAAGCGGTGTAGTCATAGTAAGTCAGAGCTTGACACAAGCTAGTTTCTCCTGCTGAGAATCTGAATACAGCCTTAGAAACAAAACAAGTTGTGTTAGTTCAAATCTCTTATCTAAATGACTTTGGATGGTTTGAGGTTCCAGACACCCAGAGTAGGTCTAGACAAGCGAATCTTTACATAAGAGATTCATAACCCTCCGAATGCCAGCAAGTCTTTTTTTACTTTCATTTTTTATTCATTGTTCTAATTCTCCCAGCCAGACTATGATCATAGAATCATAGAATAGTTAGAGTTGGAAAGGACCTTAAGATCATCTAGTTCTAACTCCCCTACCATAGGCAGGGGCACCTTGCACTAACGTTAATGATTGTTAATACCTGTTTGATTTATAGGGGTTTTTAAATGTTTTGCATATACAATAGTTTTAAATATTTCAGATTATACCAATGGGACAGTATAAAAAGGCAACATTTTTCTACTATTGTTCTTATTTAGGTTGTCAGCTTAATGGGGAAGAAGGATGTATAGTGTCAAGCCCATAGGGATCCTGATCTAATCAGAGGTTTGTGAACATTCATGCTGTACAAATAACAAAATAATGTATGAATCCCTTTGAAATTTTGGAACTGCTATTAGTTATTTTGTTTTAAGACTAAAAGTCTCAGAAGGCCAAACTGACCAGACTCAGTTATTTTACTGTCATTAGTAAATGGATGAAAGCATCCACAGATCCATTACCAATTCGGCTCATAATTATTCATTGCTGCAGTATTCCTGTTGCAGTTTACAACTCCTGTTTCTGTCATAGTGTGTAAATCAAAATATTTCTAGCAGTTTCCCGTTTTCTTTTGAAGAGAGCTTACCAAAAGGAAATGCAGTTTCAAAGCCATCTTTTGTCCCCAGCACAGAGCACATGCTTGGGGAACACCTTCAGGATTCATTTTAAGCAGTCTTTTTAAAAACATGCTGCCAGCAACAACTAATACCATGATGGTAGCAAAGCTGTCAGTGCAAAGCATTTTGGGATGATGAATTAAGGAAATAGCTCAGCTTTAGTACAGAAAAGGGCTTTAATAACTGCTCATATTAAATAGTAATGCATAAATCAGGATGTTAGTGCAAAGGTCTTATAAGTGTTAAGAGATACACAACATAAAATACCATCTCAGTGTTTGTCAGTTGGGATAACACTTAATGAAATAAGCAGAGAAAACAGAAATAAAGATATTTACCAATATAAAGTAAGTTAGCCAAAGAGAAGTTCTTTATTGATTTCATTACTTAGTCCATGGCAACCTACTAACCACCTCAAGTGCTATATATTAAAAACACACATTAAAGTCAGGAGTGGGACTAAGAATTGGAGTTGGATTTTACAGCTAGGTAGTGGTATGTTTGGTGCCTTCTGTGTTTAAAAGGCAATATGTTACTTGGCTCTGACATCAAATAACTAAAAATTAGCCACCTGGACTGGAATGCAAGCATCATCCACAGCAGTGCTAGTATTTAGTTTGCAGAAAAAGAAGTTGAGGTCAAAGTGAAACACGGTAAGAAGTACAAAAATGACTTTACAGCACACTTACTGCATACCCTTCACAATTCTTACTATGGAAAAGAGCCAACACAAAGCATCCTCAGTGTATAATTCAGCAGTGGCTTTTATTGCTGTCCATGTCTGGCAAGGTAGGTTGAGCTAGTATATTCAACTATCTGCAGTTCAGTTCCATGGGCTCTGGGTGATAAATTATCATCCACTGGTATTATTCCAACTCAGTGGGAACAACTTTGGCCAGAAAGTCTGCTCCCCTTTGCCCACAAATGCATCCTAAATCATTATCAGATTATCTGTCCTTAATGGGCAATCTGTTGACCTGAGCAGGCAGCAAGTAATTTGTCTGCATAATATTCTGAGCCCATCTGTGTGACTGATAACACGAGCTCTTCAGATTTTTCCAGTCTTTTCCTGCAATGATTACAAAGACGTACAATTTAGGACAAGTAGACCATCTTGCTGACTTTGTGAGATACAGTTAATTTAGCTAAACTAAAGTTTAGAAGGTTTACCTGTCAAGTATATAAATATTTTTTACCTGGGATGTAAAATATAATGCAAGTTTGCAAGTGGAGCAAAAATACTTATATTAAAAGAGGGTGGTGATATTCAGTGGCCAGGCAGTCACTTACTATTTTAATGTTCTTATTCTATTGACATCTTTTAATCAGCAGCTTCCCAAGCATGTCAGAAAGAATAAACCCAACATAAAATCATGTAAGTAATTTGTGCCTCCCTGAAGACATGAGATTGGCACTGAATCTTGAACTCAAGAAAAAAAAACATATAGAACTAATGATTAATGTTCTGCTTGCCTTTTGATTTTCTTTCATTGATCAAAGTCAGTCCATGTTGCAACTCAGAACACCACATATTTTGACAGATTCACAACAGAACATTTGATCCATGAGGTTTTCATAAACTTTGCTGGACATGACCTGGGGAAATTTTTAACTGTGGTACCACTAATCAAATATAGAAATAAAAGGATAGTTGTTGATTCAGTTCCAGTTTAAATAAGATGGATCTGAATTAAATATCTGAGATCTGAAATAGAATAGGAACTAAGTAGTACACATGAATTCATGGAAGTACTCACCCTGCTAACATTCATGCTCTCCCCCAAATCTTCAAGAATTCTAGTTTAGCTTCTTTGCATACTGCAGATCACTTCCTGTGGGGTCAGAATCACCAAACATATATTAGTTCTAGCACCAACTTGGAACTCCTTAATTCTAGCTGTAATTATTTGGGCTTTTTTGCATAGGATATTCTTGGTTCAGTCTCTGCGATGTCAGTGTATATCATGGTAGTCATGCATTCAGTGTCATGGAAAATTAAGTTTAGGCCAAATAGAATAGCTCTGTAGTAGCTGTTTTAACTAACTCAGAGAAGACAAGTTTATAAAGGGCCCCAGTGTTAAACAGCAAACCTCCCAAAGCATGGCTGCTTATCCGGTTTTGTTCTGACGATGATTTATGGCTGTGATTCTTGCATAGCGAAGTAACAGCAATACTGCCCTAGGCCATATGTTATGAGACTTAAAGAAAACAAGGCTGTCCATGAGTTGTATTCCACTATGTTACATCACAGATGTGAATTCTATAGCAAGATAAAATACATATTAAGTCATACATACTTAGCTATCTCACCTACTACCTCGTTTCAGCCTGGTACTCTTGTTTCCACTCTGACACTCCTTTTACTACTCCAAAATGTGGAAGATGCTCAGCATTCAGAATAGACAAGGATCAATCCCAGCATAAAAGGTATCTCTTTCATCCTAAATGCCTCTTCCTTTAAATATAACTCCTTGCACTCTTGCAAATGAGAAACTAGTTTTCCATGCTATGAGAAAAAGGGCAATGTCCAGCTTGCATCAGAGGAGACTGTATCCTGAAAAGATACCATCAGTGTGTAATACTTGGACTGAATGTGCAAAAATCTGTATATTTATCCATTAATATGGTAATTTCACTTCCTTACAACTTTCACTAGTTATGATATATAATAATGACTGAAATATTATACACTTCCCTGTTCTTCACAGAAGGATGCTTGGGTTACACTGCTATAAATCAAGGGCACTGTTGAAGTGGTAAGTGGGAGGAAAACACAGCAGGTTCAGAAGAGAGCAGAGCAAGAGGTCTAGGACTAAAGAAAGCTGACCTTGTCCAGAGAAAGGAAGCAATTATCTTCAGCACTTTGCAGACAGACAGAGCACTGTTACTCACTCGAACTTTGTCTGTGCTGGTAGGGCTTGTTTCCAGTCCCCTGGAGATCAACAGTCATTGCTCAGTAGAGACATGCCTATTGAAACTGGTTTATTTGTAAAAGTAACACTTTTGCAACTGGAAACAGTAGAAAGAGTTAGGTAGCTAAAATACACTCAATATAATAGAAAACAGATGTTATATGAAGTAGACATATCACAAGACCCAGCTGTAAGATCAGGGGACATTGCCTACATTCTGCATTGCCAAGTTCATATAGTTTTGTGTATTATTGTATTATCTTTAAATTGAGCAGTCATCCAGTTATTCCTATTGTGCTTACCTTTCTAAAAAATATAACTTGGTAGATAATATTAATTATAACAATAATAATTCCCCTTGGAACTATTTGTGTGTCCATAACATGGGGCTGAAATAACAACAATGAAGGAAAATACCAAAAGACACTGTTCTGTGTTTTTAATCTTACTGCTGGACTGCCTTGCTGCAAGGGAGAGAAATTCAATGAATGCTTTCCAGGTGTCTGAGCTCCACAATCTCAGCTACTTTCAGTACGCAGTTTGTTCTTACTCCAGTCCATTGCTCTAAAATTTGATTACGTATGCACTGAGAAGTTCTTCTCTTTATTTTAAGTAAATGGCCAAATTCTGGCCTCACCTACCACAGTATAAATCAGTCAAGCATCTGTAGACTGATAAAGTCTAAATGAATAGGGTTGTTTCTGTCTGCTGCCACTGGGTTTAATTAGGATTTAGATAGTGCATAGACTTCATTATTGTTTTCAGCTGAGAAACAGATTCCCAACCATATCAGTATGAACCATTGTTCAGACCTGTAATTTCATTTTAATTATTCTACGCAGACAAACACAATGTAGGAAGGAGGTTTATTTTCTTCTAGAATACTTATAGAAGATCTTTAATGTACCAATTGTCTAATTTTGAGACAGCAGCTGAACATTATTAGAGCAATCTATTGCCATCTATTTCCGATGCACTGTTGATTTTGCAGTACATGCACACATTACCTTTGTATTTAATGGGTTTCAGAAAGCTAGGAATGATCCCAGTGCTGTGAATCCATGGACACAGGTTTGTGTCAGTTCAGGTAATAACCTTCTTCTCTCAGACTGAGGGGAATAATCAAAGCTCTGCCTTCAAAGGAAGAGACTTTCAGCTTTGGAAAGCAAGAACAACACACATGGGGAGATAAAACCAGATTCCCTGTTCCCAGGCAGCCTTTTTCCAGTAACCAAGTAAGCTTTGGACAGTGGGCTGTAATTTTGGTAAAAAGCCCACCTCGATATTCTGAACCATATTTTCCCTCATTGTTCTGGGGTTGCGAGGTATCCTTTGGAGTGGTATTCCATGCACAACCCAAGGTGTTTTTCACTCCCCAAGCACATGATCCAAGTGGCAAGTTGCATTTAATAGATTCCAGCCCTTTGACATTTCATTCAAAGATATATGGGAGTTGAGAATGCAAGCCCATTTTTTTCTTAATTGCTTTGGACTACAGCAACACTGAGGAGCTGCAATTTGGAGTCATATTCTTTTCATTACTGTCCATCACATGTGCAGAGGTATCATCACTTCACATTGCAATATTTTATCGAGTGTAATCCATAGGTGTCTTCACAAAACAGAAACTTGAAGGAAATTTATAGGCTGCATTTCTTTTAATCAGCATTCATTGCAAATGAGTAATCTCTCAGAGACTACAGTTTGGCTATTTTAGATAAAAAGGAAGTTCACCTTCTCCAATAGTTTCCCTTTAACCTAAATTTGCTTCCACTTACTCTCTTTCCTAAGAGCAGTCACCATGGGGTCTGATAACCCTCTGAAGAAAGGTGGCAGCTCTGAGGGTGCTGAGGTACTTAATACAAAACCTCAGCAGCAGAAGCTGCTGTTTCTTGCATTGTTTCTCCAAGAATGACTCCCAACTGAGGAGAATAGGAATCTGCATATCTCAAATAGTAAAATCAGCCCCCAAAAGAGTAACTCTGACTTTCAGGAGAGTGTGTTATAAACTGAACTTCAGAGCCAAAACTAGTATACAGTCTATTGCATCCAGAAATTCAGTAGCTGCTCAGTTTTTCTTGTTAAATCAAACATATTAATAAGTAATTATTTAAATCAAAGAGCCATCCCCAGGATGCATCTCAGAGTGGGGAACTGCTGAGATAAATCAGGTTAAGAAAACTAACTGTTTCTCTTTTTACCACATATTGAAATAGTCTAGCTTTGCACCACGGACTAATTCCACAGTAGTTAACTTATGACCACGTCAAAAAGTGGTTTCAAACTCTGCCAAGAAATCTCAGAAATGAGTGACATCAAACTCTCTGTCCCATACAGAAATAGATCAGTTTTAAACCTGTTTTGTTGTATAAAACGTTCTTTTCCTGGTTTAAACATTATAATACTATTTTGATTTTACCTTTTGATGGCAATTCTGCTAGTAGAAGCTTGCCAAACTCAAGCATTAAAAATACATCTATGAGTCAGCTCCAAAGAATGCAATTGCGGGAAAAAAAAGTAATTAAAAAGGGCAGATTTTCACATTTAAATATGTAAGCTACTTTGAACATGGTTTTGAGATTTAATCTATAAACATGAGGTACAGTCTCTTTTTTCTTTTGATGGGAAAAATGAACTAGAATTGGGACTTTTACACTGAGCAAAATGCTGTCTGTTTAATCAAATTCAGAGCTGACAAAAGGTTAGTATCGAATTTCATATAGACTTTCCATGGCTAACCATTTCTACCATCAAGATCATTTAAGCCTTAATATATTTATCCTCATGTAGTTATCCCTCTGAGGCAGGGTAGTAATTACATCTGAGTTTCCCAATGTCTCGCAACAAGTCTAGGAACAGAACTCTGGCATTGTTTGCTCTGTGATAGCAATTTCTTCACCAGGACACTTTTTCACATTATACAGTTGTTTTGTTCTCAGCCCCACAGCACTGATTGAGCCAGAGCTTGTTTACAGTTTATTCATCAGAACTGCTGAAACCAAGGCACAGGAATAACCACTCAGACAGAACTGAAGATGTACATCAGTGAGAACTAGATCCCAGGGATCTTGCCTTCCATACATACACTTTATCTTCAAATCAAGCTTCCTTCTTATCATAAGAGGTAATAAAAATCATCCACAGCAAGGTATGCCCTACTAACATGCCTATTCATGAATAATATCACTGAATAAATGAGATGATTTCCAGCTGAAAAGCCTGTCAATATTACTGTGTAAAAAAATAACTGAGAAAATCAGGGGTATTTAGGGAGAGAAATTGATATCTAAAGACATTGGCTCTAGTCCTATGTCCCACACAAGTGTAGCAAGGCATGCTGTCTGCTTGCAAATTTCAGTTGTCTCTCCCAAAACAACAGGAATTGTGAAACTTGTCTGGCATTGAGGAGTTCTTTGGCAGCTGAAATTAAGAAGTGCTACACAAGGAAGAGCAATGTGTTCAGTTAAGAAGCTTTTCTGTGAAATGAGTGTACTCACCTGGGAGATGGGAAATACATACCCTAAATCAGGCAGTGCACTTATATGGACCAGTATTTCCCCACATCTCAGACAACTGGCCTAATCTCCAGATGAACAGCTTTATTTATAATATTATTATTTAAATTGAATTCTGGAAATGAGAAAAGACAGCTTTGTTGAAACTATTATTGCAGGAAAGATACTGGTTTCAGACAATAAATATTTATGGTTCCCTGCCTTTCTACTCTTCCATTACCTTTTCCCTCAACAAACCTTACCCTATTCTTTAGCAACAGCAAGAGTCTAATTTCTAGTTATGACAAGGGAAAATGACTATTCTGAAAAGGCCATTTAAGCAGATGCCAAAGCTTAAGTTAAATACTAACAATAACAGACATAGACATCTGGAAGGGTTTGATCCCATCCTCATGCATTTTTTTTAAATTACTATTTTTCTGAGAATACTTAAGGATGAAACTTCAGAGCTAAGCTTCAAAAGCAAAAGCCACAAAACTGCAGTTTCATTGTAAACAGATGCTTTCAAGAGCAAACTATCAAATTCATCAGTTAAGAGAACTCCCAAATCACATCTACACACCTTGAAATCCTTTCAAGGTCCACTTCAGTAACTCAAACACATGCAGGGTCCAAAGCAGAGAAGGCTCCAAACTGCTGCCCAGATTTCAAAGCACAAATGTGTTCAGAACAGATGTGCAGGGATGTGTCCCCAGCTTCTGCTGGGCCACCAGTAGTCCATGCATTATCTGTGTGCTTTCACCTCAGAAATATCTAGGCAATGCAGAAAGGTAGGGAGCTAGTGATTCACTTCAGCCCCTGCTGATACACAAGCTAGCACGTCTGCACCATTAATGAGTTTTCTTCAGCAGAGAGACTGTAGCATCACTAACCAGCTGCTAGCATCGCTCCTTGAAGAAGAGAGTTAAGGCTGAAGAAACAATGCGTTTGCATTAAGACTTTTAGACTTGTGTGATGCTTGTTTCAAGCTTTCATATTCACCCTCTCACTCTAAATCACCAAGCACACCATCAAATCAGCAATATTTTATGTATAAGAAACCCAAATCTCAGCAGAACATCAGAGAATCCTAAAATATTCTCTTCTGCTCTACAGGCTTCCTTGAAATAACAAACCTATACA
>JANHGB010013397.1:0-68069 GCA_026283785.1 Coracopsis vasa
AAACTGACCCACAGGTAAATGTCCACTGCTTTGATGTAGGAAACACGAGGCATGGAGGCATTCACCCCAGTGATGATCGTGGACATGGTCAGCACAGTGGTTATCCCTGGGAATACACCAGCAGAGAGACCATAAGACTCTGTCAAGCCAGACTCTTTATCACAAATAGAGCTGTTTTTACAATCTCCTGACATTGGAATTTACCTTTCAGTATTGTTTTCCATAGCTGGGTGATGGGTGTCACTGCCCGAGAGGCTCCAGGCAGCCCTGATTTCTAACTTAGGTTTTCTTGCCTTTTGGTGAAAACAGCTTTAGTTCTGGTCTCAGGGTGTTGCCAGCCTGGTTCCTCACCACACCACCAGCCTCCTACCCCATGGCAAGGCAGCAGTGCTTTTGTCACATGCTGGCTGCACCATGTCTCCAGGCTCAGGACAGTCTGTCCCTGGAGGGGTACAAGTACCTGAGCTCAACTCAGTGCTCCTTATGGGTCCTTTCCAACTCCAGATATTCTATGACTCTATGATTCTGAGTATCTCATCTTCTAGTTCAGCCCCTCCACAGCATGGCCACACATGAAGCCCATCTGCTGCTGCTACTGCTTCCACCCATTTCCCCAGGCCTGTTTGCCATCTGCTCCTAGGAAGTCCTGCTGTGTGGGAAGTCACTTACGCCTGGTCTGTGCCTTCCCTGGAGCAAGAGCAGAGACTAATGGGGTCCCACAGGGCCACACTGCCCCATATTACACTGTGGGTGAGCACAAGCAGCACATCAGCAAAGGCAAGAACCCCTGTAGTTCAGTGTTATCCTGGCTCTGAGGGGGGCTTTCTGTGGTCCTCTTATTTCAAGGGCTAATTATGTCACATTTATGATCCCTTCGAAAGTTGAAATGATGTATATAAGCATAAAGGACTGAATTCACAGGAGTATCTGGGTGCTAAAGAGTGCTGCTAAAGGCAGTGCGTATATCTTCCAAAAAGCCATAGCCCAAACCCTCATGCTGCTTTTAATGAGGTCTCAAGGCAATGGATGCTGTTTCTAAACACAGACATGGATAACTGCCCCATTTGCCATCTCTGTTATGCCTCTACATATCCTCTCCACTGAGGAATATGATTTTAACAATAAATAAAATCCCGAGGTGTGTGTTGCCTGGAGTAAGCAGAAACAAGCTTGGGTCTCAAAGTCTGGAAAACATAAACAGCACTTTGCTAAGGGCAAGGCACCTGCTTTGGAAGATTTATATCCGTGTCATAGTTCTGCTCCCATGGTGACTCCTCTGACATATGGCTTCATCTGTCTGAAAGATGGTGCAAAATGGAAAGCTGAATACCTCACACTGCACTGTGCAAGCAGGGAAGGTAATTGCTTGGTACTGCAGGGCAGATGGAGAGTTTGTACCAGGGCCAGGCCCCTGCATGGGGGACACACGTGTGGCATAGCTGATTTCGTGCCACAAGGCAATGGGGGCAGTGCTTAGCACAGGGGATTTCATCTTGATGGTCAAGGCTGCAGCTGCAGCAAATTGTCTGTTAGGTCTGCTGACTGCAGAGTTGGTTTTTACCTAATGGGACTCTGGCGGGAACTGCTCGTCGGTCGATCCAGAAGGACACCCAGGACAACATGACCATGAGGGTGGCGGGGAAGTAGGTTTGGAGCAAGAAGAAGAAGATGTGTCGGCGTAAAGTGAAGTTTATGTAGAGGCGATTGTACCACCCTGCGTAACAGAGAGAAGGAAATAGAGAAGTCACACCGATACCAAAGTACTTCCAGGTAAGGTCATGTTGCATTAGGGGAAAAGCGCCCCATTTGCTTTTAGAAAGACACTGTTAATGACCACAGATAATTGCAGTTTACAGAAAGGACTCCTTATGGAACCAGCTGTGAAAGTCAAAGTGCCTTTCAGGACCATGACTTCCAGAGAAGACAATATAACCTGTGCTCTTGAAGAGTTTAATTCTTGTTAAGGCTTGGTGTGATCTTGAGGGATTGTCTTTCCAGACTATGTAACTATCAATATAGAAGTCTGTGGCAGGGATAGCAGCTTCTGCATAGAAAAGAGGCAGGTCTCATGGGCCACAGAGAGGCCTTCCAATGGAAAATCCTTCATGGCCAAGGTCTAAAGGGACAGCTTGCACACCTTTTTCCCCTAGCCCACTCTCTGTCAGACACTCTGGTACTCACCTGTGCTGCTGTAAAAGGCGAGCTTTGTGGTGGTGTGAAACTCCTGGATCAGGAACTGGGACAGCGATATCCTCTCATCTGTTTTTAGGGAATCGTTCCCATTCTTCCAGTAGAGCATAAGGTCATCTTCAGTGTAGGCATCTAGGGCAGCAAAGCGAACCTCAGTGCAGTGCCACTGCACTGAGATGTCACACTCACAGCCCAATGTGTCCCCACACACCTTCCAGCCTGCATGTGAGGTCCTGGCTGAAAAGGCCAAACGCCACCACCTAGCTGAGACCCATGCCAATGGTGGGTATGCCTGCGGCAAGGAGTGGACTTGCTCCTTGTCGCAGCCCTCAGGCCTGACGCCGGGTACATCATAATTCCACACACATACTGTGTATGCTGGGTAACCCACCACATCAGAACTTCAAAAATTGTCCCTTCTAAACGTCCTAAAATCAGAAGCAAAGAAAGGAGCCTTAGAGGAAAGGGCCTGCTTAGGGTAACAGGAGGAACAATCTACTGATGTCTGAGGCATGCAGGAGGAAGAACTCTTGGGTAAGATTTCTGCCTGTGTGCACACATGAACGTTACAGGTCTTGCTATTACAATACATGTGTAAATATAGTAATGTTAATCCTTTCAGATGGGTTTAGTAGCAGCTCTTCCCAGACAGAGAGAAAAAAATCACACATAAATGCTTTAAAACTGAATTAAGATTATAATTTCTTACTGCAATCTTAAGAAGGAGAAGAGAAAACCTCCTAAAAAGGGAGAAGTAAGTTTAAAATATTTCTGTTTGCAATCTAGCCAATTCATATGTGCATCATACCTGGGACAAAGGAGCTACATGCGGGTATAAGCCACATTTGTCTCGAATAGGTGTAAGAAATGTAAGAGGAAGGTGACTAATGTCAGTGCCCCATCATGGTTGCTACACCGCAGATGAGCAGACGGTCCACAAGAAGGGTGTAGGGCCATTTATTTATGTGTTTGGGGGCACACGGGCAAGCGGATGCAGCTGAAGACTGCTGACGTGCAGGGAAGTGGCCCTGGGGATGGGGTGGCAGTGGGGCAGCCTGGCTTTCGGGGACACTGGCAAGACAGTGCTCACAGCTGGTTTTTCAAAGCAATGCATTGTTGCAAACACCACCTAATTGCAGTGAAAAATAGGGGCAGGGAGTTTCTCTTAGTGTTGCAGTGACTTTGGTGAGAGCCCCCATGCATGTAGCAACAATTTAATTATTGGTACAATTATTGATATAATGAAATACAGTTTGGGTGCCCATGGGATGCAGCCCTTGGCTCCCCTTTGCTTTACTTACAGCTTTCAATCTCCAGGGAACATGTCTGTGTGTCCAATGGGAAGCGACTAAAATCCATGTTGCACATTGCCGTTACGGTAACTCTAGGAATAATAAAACCCACTCCATTAAAAACTTGTCTTCTTATGTGACTGTGAAATAATAAAGCTTTGAGTTTGGGTTTCTTATTAAGTAACTATCTGGCCAGTAACAGTCCACTGAAAACAAGCGCCTTCCACTCAGATAAAGCCATTCCAATTTAGTTAAAGCCATTTTTTCTTCTAAGCAAACCAGTGTTAGAAGAGGTGACCAGAAAGTTAGGCCATGACAAATTGCTACTAGATGACAAAAATACTGGAGGAGAAAACGGGAAAGGCCTGAGAGGAACCTTCTTCCTCTTTGACTATCTACCAACACCTCTCTGCAGAGATTTGTGCTTTCAGTGGATGCATTGTACGCTAAAATAATTCCAATTTTTTCAAAGCCATCCTAGCGGCATGAGGGATGCAGGTAGGATTTTTTATCTGATTTTCCAGCTGCTAAATGAGAATCCAGTGACCACACATGGGTATCAGCCACCAGAGGGCACAGGTAATGCTGGAGCTGGTATGCTACAAAGACCATTGAAATGCCCTTCCCCATCAATCAAAAGCTCTGGTCTTGCTACAGTCTCATTATCTCATTTTCAATAGCATGATTTTGTGTTTGCACTGGAAACATCCATAAATCTTGACTCAACTGTCTTGAACTCTAGGAAAGTAAACTAAGATAGAAGTGTAAGTCAAAATGGAGAGAGAATTAATGAATTATAGCAGTGCTAATCGTAGACAGACATCTGTCACATAATGATAAAAACACAGTGCAGTCCCTTGTGTTAGTAGTCCTCCTGCAAGTGAGGGCTCTTACTGATGTTGCTTTCCTATCTGGATTTAGCCTTTGAGTGCAGGTGCTTGGCTCAGACTTCTTGTTTAGGTGTCAGTGAGGCCTACAGTGGTTTTCAAGACAAGAAGAGAAAAAGTCTGGTGAAGAACCTTAAAAAGGCAGACATCAAGGAAAAATACAATCTACAGGCAAAGGCATTCAGCAAAGCCAGGCAGGCAGCAATGACCTGTTTGCTCCTAAGGGGAGACCAGCATTCGTACTTCCCCAGTGTTCTTCAAGCACTCCAACCTTCAGTTGCCACTGAATGAAATAATTAAACTCTGTCAATTTGCTATTCAAGACATTCACCACCATTTTGTAAAGGACAACTGCTTAAGCACAAGACTGTGCATGGCAGGATCTGAGTAGTTTGATCTTCTTCTATTCCCATCTTCTTTAGACACCATAAAGGCTTGCTGCGCAGGCGATTGGTGTCATGCAGCAATATGACATTTTATGGTCTTTTTTCTCATTGTACTAAGGACCTGAGCAAACTTTGCAAAGGACTAAGGAATACCTGAACCTTGTCTAATGTGCTGAGTGAAGAAATAGCTTTAATAAGGAGAAGGTAGACATTCTTCAGACTTTGAATTCCAATGTACAGGAAGATAAAAATGTCATAGAACAAGAAAATTCTTGTCAAACTGATACCCCACAGGGAATCAAGACTTTATTTGCTTCCCTTCCTTTCATAAAATCATAAAACACCTCAGCAGGATGGGAAGATGAATTTCTCACTTGATGGCAGGCTCAGCTCTACCTCTGCCACTCATAAGGTTGCTTTATAAAATGCATATAAAGGTCTTCACAGCTTCTGCAACCTTATCATTAGTTAAACCTATGTGTGCATTTTGCTGATGCTAACCTCCTATCAGTCAGATTTTCATCCTCTTTTGTCCTTCAGAATACATTATCTGTCATCTGATGCTTTGTTTATATAGTATGTGTTTTACTATTTCATTGCTGTGGAGGCTGTTGACATTCTTGCATCCAAATATTGTACAGCAATTTGCTCTCTAGTGGTTCTTCCAGGTCATTCGGCAAGACTTGTTTTCTAACTGAGTGGAGCTGCAGCCAAGGAAAACTAAAGCACTGATTTTAGTTTCTTTTGGAGACTGACAGATGCTCCCCACCTAGTATAAAAGTATGAAAGCTCTCCAAGTATGAAAGTGTTAGTTATCAGAAAGAAAAAATTCCTGCTTTAATAACGTTCAGACTTAGGTCAGCAATGTTCCTCCCAAAGCTGATCAACCAGTTGGAAAATAAGGGAGAAAGCCAGGATTGGGATCACCCCTCAGACTAGAGGACCAAACAGTTTACCTAAAATGTCCCTTCGAGGAGCTTTTATGCATTTCACATGAAAAGTGAGCAAAAGCAGGAAAAGCCAAAGTCAAGTGTTTGGTTTGCTTTAACCATACATGTGAGTCACCCAGAGCCATATACCCGTGCTCTGAAGCTTGTTACTTCAGATGCTGAAGGATGTTCTACATGGTTTGTTGCTTATTATAAAGTTCAAGTTGCGCTTGGTATAATTTAGGTTTCTTCATAATTACCTATTAGAATAGAAATTGCATGTCTTGCTAGGCCCAGAGACTTTGTTGGACAGTGGATAACTATAGCTGCATTGGACTTCTGTTTATTACCAGAAACTGCTCTCTTCCTTGCATGGTGCCTTGCCTCTTCATCAGCGTGCCCCACAGCTCACTGGTCCCCAGCGAGATGCCCCAAAGGGACTATGACATCTGGCTACAGCTTTCTGACAGCAGAAGCACTGGATAACAATGCACACAAGGCAAAGGCACGCTGGTGGAAGCAGCAACATTAGCGTAGAGATTGACTTCCTGCGACAAGCACTTAATGAACTTGCAGAGGGACTCAGATGTCGGTGGATAGTCAGCACATTCATTCTTTGTTAGGCTTTTTTTTTCAGTATGAAGTCATGCAAAAGCACTATATAGGAATCAATTAAACTGCTTTCTCTCTCACTCCACTAATAACTCCCATTGACTGAATGCAGCTTTACCTGAGGCTGTAAAGTACCTTCCCATCCGGCTGGACCCGCAGCATGACATTGTCTGTGGTGGTGTCGTGGATGAAAGAACGCTTGGAGTGGACAAAGAACATGTCAGGGACCCAGATTTTCTTCACCAGCCTGCCATCAAAGGTCATGCTTTGGTTGTTGGTGCTGGGGAAGGACAGTCTCTCGTCTTTCCAGTAGTGCCTTAGGTAAAGCGTCATGGTGAAGTCCTGCAACAAATAGGCTTTTGTCACAGCATACACCTTATTGGCATAGCAGTGATTTCTCCTCTCTGGGACAAACCACAAGCTGTAAAGTACCATTCCTGAAGGAACATCCACCCCCTGAGCTGCAGGGGACATGACTGGCTGCAGCTTGTTTATTCCGCAGGTCAGACTGACTTACTGGATTCAGAAATCAGAGGCCATGCAGGCAGTGAATGCACCTCTGAAATGCAAATACTGCATTTTGATGTCTGCAGCCACTCCAGGGACCAAAAGGCAGACATGCCGAGGCAGCGGTAGGTGGAGAGTGCTGCCGACCACTTAATTCCACAGTCCTATATGATGCTGCATTTCTGGACCCACCTGTGAAGAAGCATTTGCTGCCTGCATTGCCCTTCATGCTGCTCTGGCAACTGCCACCCCCCCAGGCAGCTGGAAGAGCATGTTGCAGTGAGAGCTCTCCCTCCAGCACAGCCACTGAATTCTTTTTGACTTGGTATTTGACCAAAATAGGTTTTTCTGCTGTTCCTCCCCACACACTGTACTCTTAGACCAGAGGCATGCTCCTTCTCTTTGAGCTCTGTTATATTTGGAATCAAACCCCAGAGGTACATAAGTTGGGTTTGCCTTTTCCCTTATTTCAAAGGGAGACCTCACGTATCTGAAGATAACCTCACATACAAGTGTTGATAGGCACAATATCTTTGCGTGTAGCTTAATATATTGCCCATAAGCTGAGGGAAGCTCCTAAGGCTCATAAATCAGCCCTGGTGTCTGAGGTGGAAGTCAGATAAGTTTGGGGTACTGTTTTTTTTTAATTATTTGACAATTGAACTTTTTCTCCACAGCACTTTCCAAGCATTTTGAAATATGGGGGGTTCTGCAGTCTTTCTTCAGCAGAAGTGGTTTGTTACTTGCAGCCTGTGCTATGATTATACTAGAGGACAACATAATTCTTGAAAATGCTTCATAAAGGGAAAAAAAAAAAAAGATAAACCCCATGGATTGAGCAGGTAAATAATTAAAATAAAGTGAAATTTAATAATAATAAAAAAAAAAGAAAAAAGAGAGAGGACTAAAACTCCAGAAACACAAGTGATGCACAATACAAGTGCTCACCACCCACTGACCGATACCCAGCCCAACCCGAGCAGCGATCTGCCCTTCTGGGTAACTGCCCCCAGTTTATATACTGGGCATGACATGCTGTGGTATGGAATACCCCTTTGGCTAGTTTGGGTCAAGTGTCCTGTCTCTGCTTTCTCCCAGCTTCCTGTGCCCCTCCTCAGAGGAGGGGCAGAGCATGAGATTGAAAAGTCTTTGATCAGAGTAAGCATTACTGAGCAACAACTGAAACACTGGTGTGTTACCAGCACTGTTCTCAGACTAAAGCTAAAACACCGCAGTGCACCAGCTACTAGGAAGAAAATTAACTGTATTCCAGCCGAAACCAGGACACAGAGTCTCTGGCCTATAATAGATATTTATAAGTTTTCAAATTAATTGGGGAAAAAATAATCTGACTTCTAACATCCTAATGAAATTTCATAATGTCCGCTATTATTTTACCACTGTCTTGCAAATAGTCAGAAAGTAAGAGAAAAAAAAGGAAACACTGATACATGTAACTCCTCGAGCTTTAATTTAGTGCAGACTGAATATCTCTGTCACTGCTGTCTCTTTAAAAAACAAGCAATGGTCTCGCAAACCACTATGGCCTTTTCCTATAAAGCTGCACAAGTTAAAATGAATTGATTCTGACAATATAAAGTCTTCTCCATCGTTGTTTTGTGAATAGCCAAAATTGACCCTGAATGGTTTTTTTCCGGAGGCCATACAGTGTTTTTCCCATATTACTGGATGTTTGCAGCGTGATGTGCAGGGGCAGTATTCAAAAACCAAGGGAAGTTGTTCAAAATCATAATGCTTGCTTAAAATATGAGTGTGTTTGATGTTTTATTTTTACTTTTAAATCCTCAATGTTAAGTTCTTTCTCTTTGCTTTCAAGTTCCAAAGCTTTCCAGGGGCTCTCTGGCCACATTCACAAGCTTTCTCCTCAACCAGAAGGGCTGGGACCATACCAGGAGAGGTGAAATCTTGGAGTCCCCATGACTGGCAGTCAGAGTGCCGAGAGTACTGGAGACAGACGAGCCATCTGGAGGGCTCCTCAGGGCTTGGGGAAAGTGCACCGTTATGTGCCTCAGCATTGCAACCCTGCTGTACCCTGCAAGTCATTGTTTGACTGTAGATACCCAGCTCACTCAAAAGCTGAAATAGCAGTTCCCTTTCTATGCTCCTGCTTTTCTGCACAGGCTGTTGTTTACATGTCCTGTATGCATGGAGAATCCTCCCATGGAAAATCTCCTGCAGAAATAACATCTTTCTTTCAGCAGTGTTTGGTGATAAAAAAAGCCCTTCCAGCAAAAGTCATCAAGACCAAAGTCTGCACCCCTTTGAGAGCTTTTGACAACTGACTGGGTTTACATTACTAATTGTATAGTAGGAAATGAAGGACAGAGACCCAGTACAGAATTTATCCGGTGCAGAGCACCAGTATTAGTCCTGCGTGCCCCTGAAACCCTACTTCACTATTAGTGTGGAGACACTGTATATATATATATGAGCTACAGTAAGTATAGAATTCATAACAAAAACCTAATAACCAACAGAGCGTGACGCTGGTTGCCAGCACACAGCTGGGGTGATGAAACTGTTAATGTGCCAAAAGGCAAGCTCTGGAGAAACTTCTCCCCTTGGAGCTCATTGTGGCTCCCCTTTGAGAGCAGGACTTAACAGTCTGAATGAGTGCTGCTCTCGGGATGGTTCATGACTTCTGGTTGGGAGCTAGCTGGCCCCCGATCACCTCAGGACATGGCTGAAGTGAGCCTGTGTCTGCAGTATATCAAAGTGTTTTAAAACCAGCACATTAATTGGTCTCCTTGGAACTTTTAAATGTGTTATCACTTTTAAGAAAATGTAAAACCCCACATCTTTTGGGACAGTGTTGTATCATCTTGTCTTAGAGAAAAGAAAATGTCAGGTTTCTGCCTTCTGCTTAAAGGGAGATGAAATGGTAGCATGAGATCAATAGAAGTAATTGCCAGCAGATTCAGATCAAACATGAATCTGCCTCTCAAAGGCTGTGGAGTGTTCATCCTTGGAGGTATTCAAACCCCACAGACACAAATCCAGGCAGCCTGCTCTAGCTGGCCCTGTTCTCAGCAGGGGTTTGGGCTAGGCAGTGTCCAGAAGTCCCATCTGACCTTAGCTCTTCTGTGACTCTTACCATGTCCACCTCAGAAATGCTGTCCAGACTTTCAACTTGGACATCCACTCCAACAGGAATTGCAGGGCCTGGGGGGAAAAATTGGAAGTTTGCAGAATATAAACCTGGTGAGACAAAGTAATCCTCTGGCTTTCATACCTTAGAGATAAAAATAGATGCTCAGTATGAAATAGAAATGACAGTAAACAAATTGGAACTAGAAATTATTGGAATTCATAATAAAAACCTAATAACAACCAAAATCAGCAGTGACATTGACCTATTACAGGCTTTCTCTTTTTATTGTGTCATCCTACACATGTCCCTTAAAAACTTAAATGCAATTTTCATTGCTTTTAGCTCTAGCACTTGCAAGACAGGGGCCCAGCAGAACATCCATTTACATGGACAGTGTTGGCGCAGCTAAGGGAATGTGGGAGAGTTACTCCAAATTTTCTCCTCACTTCTGCTTCCCTCTCAGGCTAGTAACACCCCGAGAGCTACCTACTCTGTGTATTTGACTTTCACATCACCCACTGCTCAGCTGTGGAAAAGACAGGGTGACGGGAGGGGATGTGTTGCAAGACACAGGCATGTGCCACTAAGCCTGGGGCTCCCCAGAGGTCTGACTGTGACTCCGTGTAATAGGGATTTTGATCTTTTCTCCCTTCTCCAGACTTTGACTGACTCTTGTATACCTCTGGCAATTACACTGCGGGAGCTCTGTCAAGACAAATAATGCTCACATTAGCAGACTGCGATGAAACTGAAACCTTTTTAAATTAATTGAACATGCTGGTATTTGGTATATTGAGCATTTAGGAGTAAAATCTTCTTCCATCAGAGTATATAATGGTATCCTGGATTTGAATGACCATCTGTCAGCCAGAAAGGGTAGATAAATTACAACATTCTCTAATCTGATGGGCTGAAAGAAAATGTGTTCTCCTTCATCCATTTCCCTGAAAGCTTTGGCTGCTCTGCCACACAACCACAAAACTAAGAGCAAGCGTTAGCAGTAAATGTATTTGCTTTTGGGTTACAAATGAAACTGCCAGGTCAGTAGACATGGTACATTATTTGATTATGCACACACATCACTGTAGTAAGGTGAAATCTTATAATTTCCCATCACCCAGGAATAAACATAAGGTGTATTTGCAGATTTCTATCAAAAGAAAGTGTTGCTGAATACCAGGAATATCATATTGTCTATAATCACATTTCCATGCCTTTGAGCACACTATTTGCCCATCCAAGGAAGAAGGCTGTATCACTGCACCCCTCTCCACCTGAGCATGTCATGAAGTCACAACACAAAATAACAAAAATTAGAGATGAAGAATGCTCTGCTTGCCAATCTGCTTGTTCACCTGAGTACGTGCTGCAGTATAAAGAAGTGACAGTGTAAAGCAGGAACAAGGACAAATGTGCATGTTTCATACCTCCAAACCCTGGTCTCATGCTGAAGTCATGGTCATCTATTCGCAGCAGCTGCTCTGACTTTGTCAGGGGAGATTTGGTGATGTCAGGGCTTCGTTTTAGGATTGGGCTACCAGGGAGAGAGAAGCACAGCTGTGAGCCCTGAGCAGTGCCTGTGAGAAGCGTGCACCCACCTAGCTCCATTACCCCTCAGACCATTTACGCCATAGACCATAACCATGCGACTGCTTCAGTGGCTGGCAGTGTGTCACTAATAAATGGTGCCTGCACTCACCATACAGCTTAGGCACCTGTGGTAATTCTGGCACTGAGAAAACATTTGTTTGGTGACATTTTGCCTCTGTAAGATTATCGCTGCTTATAGCACAGTTTGGAGACAATCATTCAAGGTATGAGCTGGAGGAATAGTGTGTGTGGGTCAGTGGGGAAATATAAACAAGAAGAGGCATTTCTGACATTGAGTTGTGATACGCCATGAGGCCAGGAATTAGGGAAACAATATACCAAATAAGCTACTGGCTCTTGCCCAGGAACAAAATGGAGACAGGCTGGGAAGCAGGCCAGGAGGCAGGCCATCCCCTAACTTGGGATAAAATTATTAGCTCCTGCCCCAGATTTCTAATGAGGATAAAATGGAGCATTAAAGAGCCTGGGAGGGTCATTCCAGAAACTGTTGGAGTTGCACCAAATGCTGGGCAGAGGATGTTCTGCTCATCCTCCACATCCAAGGTGCAAAATGCTGTTAAGCTCCCCAGTGTTTGGCTGGAATGGTGATGGCAGCAGCTTCTTGGTGGCTCCATCATGTAGGGTAAGTCTTGTTGCCCTCAGAGCCAACTGCATGCCAGCCACTTGGGCAGCAGGAGGGCTCAGAGACAGGAGGAAAGGTTTTGCTGGTTCTCAGTTTAAGAAAAGATAGCATGGTCAGAGAGGCACTTGTCTGAATACACACAAGACAAAACAGAAACGGATCAGATGAAAACAAAGCAACTTGATGGGCAATATGTTCCTGAGATAAAGCTCCTCCTAAATGAGACTGCTTTACCGTGCTGTACTTCTCACAGACTCTTGGGCAGCTGTACCACAAGAAGCCAATACAACAATTTCCTAACAGAGACTTAAGTGGTGTTATCAGTGACTCATCTCTCAAGCCCAGAGCTTTATCTGGACTATGGAGTATCTTAGAAAGATGCTCAGTCTCATTTTAATAATTTCTAGGAATGGGAAGTCATCTACCTCCGTTAGTGAGTTCTAGTCATGAATATCCCTCGGGCATTTTGAACGGTGTCCCCTGCTTCCGCTTTAGACTCAATTTAGCCTCTGAAAGACCTGTAGGCCTTGTGAGCATGTACTGGGGAAGATTTATACACTGCTGAGGCAGGGGAGAGATATTAGCAAGTCACTGGCAAAACCTTGTGAGCAGGCTTGGCTGTGCTTTTACCCAGGCAGTGGCAGAGGGATGAGTGTTGTGATGGACAGCCCGTGAGGGGGGCTCAGCTCTGCAGAAGGGATGCTTGGGGGGAAGGCTGAGCCAGCAGCAGCCACCGGAAGGTTTCACCTACCTGCCTTGCTTGTGTCCCTCACCGTGGGCTTCCCTTCGCTGCCGCTGCGGCCGGCTGCATGGAAACAGGAAAAGGGAGCGCTGAAACAGGCGGTCACGGGCAGGTGGTGTGGGCATCAGGACGGAAGCGCAGCAGGAAGCACCGGACCCCATGGTGTTACCTTCTGTCACGTGTGAAACAGCTCTTACCTTTTATTTACCTTTTTACCAGAGGTCAGTGTCAGTCAAAGGCATGGCAGAAGGTGTGGAGGGTAGGGGGATAGGGGGCTCACAGCCTGGACAGGGCCAAAGGAGCGGAGTGATGAATTTGGAAGGTGGGACACCACTGGCTTTAACTGCATGGCAAAGGACCCAGGCAGGCAGCTCACTTTCCTCCTTCCACTGCCATGGCTGGCACCATGAGGAGCCCTGGAATGGGGACACACTGCACAGGCCAGGATGGGCTGCCCAGGAGCCTCTGGAGAGTACAGAGCTGCATCTACTCACCAGAGGTGGCTGCGTGTGTTCATGAGAACAAAACCTTTGCAAAGTATTCCAGGGGGAAAAAAGGTAAAGAACTTGTTTCTGGTTCCATACTGTCCCCTAGCTGGATGCTAAGAAAACTCCTCTCTGGTGTTCGGCCAACATTTTACTGTATCATTACAGGATTTTAGCAATGCTTTTATATTGCTTTTAGCAATGTAAGCGCTAGCTTGAGCAAAAGTAACATTTTGAATATGTAACAGTTCTAACTCGTCTTTAATTAAAAGTTGAAAAAAAAATAGCATCTCTCTGTAATTAAAACTAACTCTAATCAACTCTACTAATGAGACTTTCTGCCCATTAACATACATTTCACATCCTTCTGAAGACACAGCAGCAAAACTCCTTTTGTGTCACCACCCGAGCACCACCATCCCTTTGGTGAGCAGTGGCCAAACCGAGGCTATGCAGGATGATTTCTCCCAGGGCTGGGAACTCTATAAAAGCTGATAGCACTGGAGGGAAATTCATCTGTCTGCTGCCACAGAGAAGCAGACAAGCTCCACGTCTCCCAGGCTAGCGGTGGGCACACCGGGCTGTATCATTGACTCACCCTGAAGCAAAGCTCTGGCCAAATGGGATGTTTTCTGCTCTTCTTCTGCTGTGGGAATAAGCCCACAGACAGAACACATGGCCTTGGACCATGCAGCAACATTGTTATTGCAAGGAGCAGCTTCTTAGGCACTCTTGGACCTAGGCATTATGCAGCAAAATGCACTTGCAAATGCAAAATGTGCTTTCTGGAATCTTCTGCCTTGTCAATGCACCCATGGGCTGCTGCTGACATGTCTCACTGCTGCCTGCTTCTCATCCGCTGGCTGTCAGGAAGTAATTTCATGTGTTTTGGGGATAAGCAGATTCTGGCAACAAGCTGACCGACTTACATGACTTTAAAATGCCCTAGTAAACTCTTGGCTGTTCAGGAATAATGTTGGTATTCAAACAGAGATGAAGCAGGCATGTTCTTGCAATTTCTAATTTTAATTTCTCTTTGTGGAGCTTATCTAATGCTTCATGCTGGCCCTGGCCTTATCCTGCCTATTGAGGGAGCTTTCAAAGTATAGCCATCAAGGATTTGTGGCTAAATCCTCCCCACCCTCTGCATCCAGCAACCCAAGGTGGCTCCCCTTATTTCTTCCAGGTGGTTCTCCACTGCCTCTAAACTCTATTTCCTCATCACAAACCAGCATAAATAAATCAGGGACTTTGGCAGGCTTGAAAGGTGTACTTGTGCGAACCTCATGAAGTTCAACAAAGCCAAGTGCAAAGCCTTACACATGGGTCAGGGCAATCCCAAGCACAAATACAGGCTGGGCAGAGAATGGGTTGAGAGCAGCCTTGAGGAGAAGGACTTGGGGGTTTTGGGTGACAAGAAACTCTATACAACTTGGGAATGTGTGCTTGCGCCCAGAAACCAATCCTACACTGGGCTGCATCAAAAGATGCGTGACCAGCAGACTGAGGGAGGTGATTCTCCCCCTCTACTTCACTCTGGTGAGACCCCACTTGCAGTACTGCGTTCAACATTGGGGCCCCAGCATAAGAAGAACAATCATTTGTTGGAACTAGATGGTCTTTAAGGTCCCTCACAATCCAAACCATTCTATGATTATATGATTCTGTGACAAAATGTCCCTCGTGTTCCAGATATTCTGTTCATTTTTGCCTTGATTCATGTCCTTTTTGATTTTGCCTTGATTCATGTCCTCCCCCTGGATTTTTGCCTTTCCCATTCCCCTTGTCACAGCTCTGAGGTTACCCAGCCTTCCCCACTCTCCTGCCTCCTCCTGTGTCAGCAAAACATTCTTTACCTGTTGACAGTCATTCCCCAGTTACTGCCTTTTGAAGCCTCATTTCTTTCTGTTCAATAAATAGCTTTTCTGGTCCAGTTCCTGGGGAGTGCTCTGCTGGCTAAGTGATCAATGGCAGCTCCATCATGGGATCCCATTAGCCTGCCCATTCAGGCTGTGAATCAATGGCACGTCACTACGGCTTGCCCTCACACATCTGCTGTCCCTGAGTGTTTGTGGCAGCTGCACCCAGGAGATTCGGCCCAGACATTGCATACAGATTGCTCAGCACAACTGTTTGCCACTGCAGCCACACAGTGTGACAGTATTGCCCTTGCCTTCACTGGGGTGACAGGCTGTCTCTAGAACTAACTGATAACTCCTGAGGTGAAGTACACTGAACAGTGAACAACCTTTTTTTCCCCCTGCAATGTCAATATTTATCTCCCAACAGTTACAGTGCCGAAAGGCATTTCATGGCTCATGAACTCGCTGAGACACCGTATGAAAAAGCAACAACTGGAGTAGAGTGGCATTTATTTTAGTCACAGTGCTTCCTGTGCACTGCTAGAGCATCAGCACTCAAGTTGCTGATGGCAGCCAGGGTGATGCAACCTCTCTAAAGCCATCATTATTCCGCCAGGTCCACCCCACTGCTTCAAGGGATCATGAGATGCTTCTGCCCCAGAAGCTGAGTCTTGCTGGGGCTGAGGGTGAATAAAGCAACTGAAGGGTTTTTTTTAAGCCCAAGATTTACTGTGGCACTTATAGCCACTCCAACACAGCAAAAAGTGTTGCAGGGCTTCACAGGACACGTGCTAGAGGAGTGTCAGGTCCGCACTTCCAGTGTGCACCAGAAAACCCATATTATTCTTCATCTTTGAAATAAGAGCGTCTGGAAGTAACCATAACAACTGTGAGAGAAGTCACTATCAATCTTAGCATTTTAGTTTGTAATTAGTTATGCAGCATACTCTTCCCACCTATAAATCATACTCTCTTTTCTCTACAGGAGGCAATATATCTGTAGTAGACGGTGACCTATTTTACACTCTAGTTAGAATAATCTCATTAGGATCTGAGAACATTTCTTCCTTGAGGAGTTAAATCAAGACACGGTTTCAGTTCTTCAGGAAAAAAACAAGATCTGATGTATTTTCCTCAAGAGAAAAACGAAAGTATGTTGCTGAAGTAATGGAGCCAGATTTACATGGTCTTCCCATGGTCCAAGGGGTGACATCCTTGAGGAGTGGTACTGGTGTGTTTGGCAAACTGGGCTAACACATTATTATTATCAGATTTCATGGAGTTCTGGGACAGCTTGTCCTCTCCATCCCTTACGGTAATCTAAGGGTGGCAGATCAGGGAAGAGATGTCAGAACAGATCCGGTCTCAGGAAATATTGTTGACAAGTGGCTGTGGCATAATCCCTGTCCCTTTGGTTACTTGCGTCATCAGCAATATTATGGCTGGCGGCCCTGGCTGCAGCTGACTCCAAACCTCCCACCCTGAGCAGAGGACCTGCCACCCCAGGAAGCTGACAACTGGGGCAGAGACACCCGATGCCTGTTTCCTCCTTACGTACCTCATGCTTGGGTGATGCCCCCACCCCTCCTGTGGTGCAGAGACTGTTGTCGCTCTCCCCCTACCCTCTGAAACCACCACACTTAACTTTCTAGATACAAGCTCTGCAGCTCACGCTGTGCTGTGGTGCAGAGGATCCACAGCCTCTCCTACCACTGACGCAAGGCAAGGGAGGGTGTGGAGCTTGCTGAGCCAGATTTCAGCAGGAATTTTAATTGGAAAACAATGAAAGTGATGAAAAGTCCCCCCGTCCCTGCCAGCTATGCCGTGGCGCTCAGCTCTGGGCTCTCCCTCCCGAGGTGGAGACTGGTAGGCTCCTTGTGTGGTGCCTCCTGTGCTGCACCCACTATGTTGTACAGCCTTCATGCCATGCTGGGCAGGAGAATGGCAAGAGGTGTGCTTTCCTCAGTCTGCCCATAAATTTGTGGCTAGTCAAGGCCCTGTTGAAAAGCTGCCCTTATCCAGCAACATGCACTGCAGGCACACGATGCACTGTGTAATGTACTAATTCCCAGGGATAACGTAGGACAGAAACACACTAATTTGTACTCAAACTGGGAGAGCTACAAAGTTGTGAGCTATAAACAAGCCACTAAAAACCGAAGAAAGTTAATCAAGAAATGTATTTCATCTTGGCATTTGGTAAACCCTTGTTTGCTTGTAATTATGTTGGGTCATATGACTTTGTGATTTGTAGGCTTAAAGATGGTGAAGAAAGGTGACCCACTACTATTGTAGGTGTTTAAATCTATGAAAAGAAATGGGGAAAGAGGGCTATTTTTAATGTTCACATCATGAAGTTTGAGAAACGGTGGTATTCAGACTTGTTCTACTGTCTTATTTTTGAGCGCCACAGAAAATTCAATGAGAACCTCATTTTAATCCAGTAATACTGGAATATAGATCAGTCTCAGAATGCAAAATATGCAGGGCCAGGAGATGTATACATACCTGTTAAATCTTGCACTTTCTTTGTTCTTTGCCTGGACATGGACACTGGCAAAGAAAAAACAATGAAACAAACCTAGACATATAGATTGTTCACAAAATGCCATGCCACCGGTGGCAGTGGCACTGTACCTGATCTTGCAAAAATGAAAGGGTCCCTGTGTGGCAGAAATTGCATCCAATTGCATCCAAGGGGGTGTGTTTGGTGGTTTTGTATTGCACGGGTTGAAAGGAAAGGTTGGAGGGAGCAGAAGGAATGTGACTGAGGTCCATCCTGCCAGACAGGCATGGTGCCAGGGCTCAGCTAAGTGAGAAAGAGAAATGGATGAAGAGGAGCAACTGATGGGGCCATGCAGAACGTGCTGGAAGGCTTCATGTCTGCCCCAGTCTTTGAAGAAGATTGTTGACTTATAAGCAGATGTCAGCAGAGTGCAATGCAGATCAGGAAAGAACAGTATTAAGGAAGAACATGTTAAGGAATATTTAGATAGATGGAAGGTATTTTAAGTCAACAGAGGCTGATGGCACTTTCCTGGGGGCACCGGGAGCAGCAGTTTTTACAGTGTCTGAGCTGTAAGCAGGTGCCTCCGAGGACTCTTCACAGATGGGTGATGCCCCTGAGGGGCAACCCTGAGATCGAGCACAGAACCTGGCTTTAAGATGGGGACAAAATAAGGATGTTGGAGTTTTGATGTTTGGAAAGAAAATGGGGCAAGCTCACGATCCACTTGTCTGCTTCCCCCAGGGATAACAAGATTATAAAGACCACTCATTGTGAATCCTTGCAGTAATTGACGTCAAACCAGTCTAATGTCCTTTCTGACAGTGTGACTAGCCACCCTAGTGTAAGCAGGGGGAAAAGTAGATTTCAGTGAGGCTTTTAATATTTCATTACTAAATTAGGGAAATACGGTTGAGATGAAACTGTGACTTCAAGCATGGTTGAAAGATCATGGTTACAGTAACTGCCATCAGTTTGCTTTTGAGAGACTTTAAATGAGATTTCACAAATTTCATCCTGGAAACTACGAGTCAATATTTTCAATAATAATGCAGATGGCAGAATTATAAAACTCATGCATGGAAGAGGAACAGGCATTTGGGTTGTAGGATCAGAATTCAAAGCAGCCTTAACACACTGGAGAAAAGGTTTGATGTCAAGAAGATGGATTTTAGTGAAAGAGAATACAAAGAACTCTATGGAATACCAAGAAAGAATTGTACAAATGCAGAACAAAGAATAACAAGCTAATTATCAATACTATACTTGTCTTCATCACTTACAGCAATGAAAGCACTTTGTCTTTATAAGGGCAATCAAAAACCTTAGCAAGTAAGGAATTTGTCTGCACTACAAGAGGTACAGAATTGTGACAGTTCTGCTGTTGGGGCAGTGTTAAGAAATATTCGTGACATGGCACCAGAGGCAGATTTAAAGTAAATGAAGAGTAACAAGTCACTAACTAGGTTTTTACTCAGAAGAAAGCCAAGTAAGAAACTGCTGAACCAGCATTTGAATTGTCCTTGGTGTCACAGGAGGGGAAGGTGACAACTTTCCACTCCTTTGGAAAAAGAGCTCCAAGTGGACTCCTTGAAGCTACGGACTGCTCCACTGGACAAATTAGGTACAAGTATAACAAAATCACCAACAGTAGACACCAGATAAATATATATTGAAGAGTAAGAAGCAGTTTGACCTTCACGAGGGATGTTTGCTCTATAAATATAATAGAATTCTCTGAAAAGTTAATGACCTTGTAAATGGGGGTGACCAAGATGACACAGAGCACCTCCATTTCCAAAAGTGTGCTGACAGCTCCTTTCCAGAGACTTGTAAAGAAATCAAAGAGCCAGAAAGATGGAAGTTCCCCACATGTGAATGGTTGCAAAATAAGAAACTGAGGGATAATGGAGAGTTTTCACTGTCAAAATCAGAACTCTGGGTGGAGAATTACCGCAGAATCTCATGACGCCAAGTGACTTCAGAGAAATTCAGTGTTAGCAAATTCAGAAAAGAGTACATTGCTTTGTACTTTGTATCTTTAATTTTTTTCCATTGCACTTTCAGAAATGATGTTCAGATAGTGACAGTCTCCAAATCGATTGTTACTGCTTAGGAAGAATGTCTCAGTATCATTGCAGCTATTTCTTGCTTAATCTTCCACAGTGCTCAGAAAGACAAGCAGGAGGTTAGCTGTTACTGGGGGTGAAGCAGCAAACCAAATAGAAAGCATTTCAGTGCTATTAGTAACAGCAAGGTACGTCCACGTCTCATATATCCAATGCCCATAGTTGGAAAAGACAGAGCAGGGTAAGAGGAGAGAGAAAGAGCTCGGTGTTGGGGAGGGCTTCCAGGCAGCCTGAGCTGGGCTTTCTGGGTGGGAAAGGAGACAACAGCCAAGTGATATGGTGCAATGATATAAAACCAGGAGTGGCCTGGTGAAGGTGACAGGAATGTGTTGCTCAAGACTTTCCATAACACATAACAAGGAGAAGAAATTTGCAAGGAAGTACACAAACACGGTATGTCATCATGCTGTGATATTCACTCCCATCAAAACCCAAGAGTGCTAAAAACACAAGGGAGTTGGAAAGGTGGCTGAGCAGTTGTTAGAAGGAAGATCAACGGGAGCATTTCTGTTGTTAATCCAACCCCAAAACCAGAAAATCAAACAATTTATATGAACTTAGAAGGGAGGAAACTGCCTTGCAGTATCCTTGGGTTTGGTTTAATTTTGGGGTTTTTGTGTGTGTTTTGTTTGTGTGTTTGTTTTATTAGGTTTTCTGGTTGGTTGGTTGGTTGGTTTGGGGTTTTTTGGTTTGGTTTTGTGTGTTTTTTTGTTTTTTTTTTTTTCTAGGCTGCATATAGGATTTTGAAGGCTGTTATGTCTCCTCACACCAGGTCATAAAACACATTGAAGTAATGGTGGGCTAGAAGACAGTATGAAGCTGAGGGTCCTGGGCAAGTTACATGGCAGCCACATTGATTGGGTATTGTATCATCAGTGGGCCAGTAAAGTGGACCAGTACATGGGTATATGAACATAGCTACAGAAGTACCAGTAAAGACTATGTTCTGCCATGAATCACCTGAGTGAAAATAGGAAGCTGTGTGAAGTGTAGACCCAAAATAAGTTTTAGAAAGGATGAAAGGAGACTGGTGATAATGATGAAAGTAGAAAATACAATTTTCAAAGCACCTTCATTTGCAACGATAAGCAGAGAGAGGCCACTTTTGATTGGGTTGTGAGAAAAAAATCCCTCAAGGTTTCCAAGCTGTCCTGCAGGATTGAAGTTACTTGAAAGAACAACAGGGGTGGAAAGGCAAATGGGAGTAGTGGCAAAGCAATAATAAAGAATGAGTTAACATCTAACAGAACAAAGAAGATGGGTACTGCTGGACAGAAGAAAAGGATTTCTGGAAGGTGGAAGAAGAGCTAAGACAGACAGCAGCAACAGCTGCTGGAATACAGAAGGCAGTTACAGAATAATATGGAGTTAAAAGCAGTAGGAGAAAACTTGGCAGAGCTGTGTGGCGGGGGCAAGATACGTGCTTAGGGGCAAGTAACTGAGGCAGGTGAAGAGGAGGGCAGAGAAAGTCAGGGACAACAAAAGAGAAACAGCAAATTGGAGAAGAGAAGGAACCTTGAATAGGGGAAAGAAAAGGAGTGAAGGAGATGAAGGTGAGAGGAGGAAAGGGAAAGGCAAGCTACCAACAAGGAAGATGGAGGCACTTGTTTGTGTCCTGAGACCCAGCACTGCTGGTGCAAATGGTGTCAAACCTCAGCACAAATTGCTGATCCTCAAAAGTAGTGCCCTGGGAGCTGCGGGTGCTCCTGGATCCCTACTGATATTGCGGCCCTATAGGCAATGCTTTCAACAGGCATTTTACAGGCTTATTGTGCACTCTGAAGATTGATTTAAAGACAGCTTGCATTAGTAAGCTTTGTTCATACAAATAAATGCTTTCAGGGTCAATCCTGAAGTTAAGATACGGCACCAAACTCTAGGACAAGAGAATGGCTTAAGGGTTGCTGGGAGGTAAAGGAAGAAATCCTGTTAGGGATGAATTTATAAAGCCAGAGGAAGCATTAAGAGGGCAAGAAGATAGGAGCTGCCCTACTTGTAAGGGGCAGCTGCAGTGAGGGTACCAGCATAGCCACATGTGATTTACAGAGCACAGATACCTCACACGCAATGTGGCCAGCGTATGGAGGAGCTGACAACATAGAACTCCTATTCAAATTCAACAAAAATGAGGGAAGGTAACTGATGTCGCAAATGTTCAGTATGATCCTAAGCCTTTGAGAAAGGACTGGGAAGGAACTATGGCCATAATGATGCAGTGTGGTTCCCATCACTTACGAAGTGCATCACTAATTATAATCACACCTGAAAATGCCATGAAGATCTTTGGCCATGAGAGAGACCCTGTGATAACAAGCCCATGGCTTATTGTAGAAGATGTCATTCAGCTGCTGTAAAAGATAGCTCTTACTGATACAAACATGGACAGGGAGCTCTAGCAGAGCAGAAAATGAGTTGCTATTTGGAGATCAGAGTGAAGCAAAATGATTATAAAATGTCCAGGGAATGGTAGGGACATGGCTAAAAACATAAAGCGAGTCCCTCAGCTAAGATTAAACAAACATGATCTGTAGATCTTGTACAGTGAAATCTATTCTGCTGAGAGTTGTTTGTCTGAAAGGTGGTTATAATGCTGTCCAGGGAGATTTTAGTGTTAAAAAAGATTTCTTTCACAGCAGTTAGCTTTGGCAGAACAACCTGGGCTCAGCTCCAGGCCAGTTCTTTCACTATTGCTCATCCTCTCTAGCATATTCTGCAAGTCTAATTAGCAACATAGGCTTTGGCATAACGATGTTGTAACCTTTAGTGACCCTTTGTATCCTTCTAGTGACCCCTGTGCAGCCTGGTGGCATTCCATGAGCCCGAGCAGTTGGGAAAGCAGCAGACAGCCCTCTCACCGGTGCTCTGCATCTCAGCTGCTTCCTGTAGGAGTTTTGGCACTGTGGATGTTAACAGGAGTAAAAAGCTTTGCAAACCCTGCAGGATTTGCACACGGCTGACTGCAAACTGTGAGCAGGTCTGCAAGGTGAGGAAGGTTTTATTTTTATATTTCTGCTCTTTGAAGTGAAATTCCTTTGAGGCGATTTGCCCTGGAGATTAGCAAAAATAAGTAGCTGAGTCTTTGACTGGCACACAGACATTTTTACAGTGAATTACAACACTGGAGGTCTCTGAAATAAGTCCCATGCAATAAAGCTATCTATTTTGCTGTTTTCAGTGTGCACTGTCTCATCCTAGAATGGGTGCCTTGGGGTACGTGCAGTGCCAAAAATTGTGACAGAGAAGGTGTCTGACCCTACAGGCCCCCATTCATCCCATCCGCCATATCAGCAGGAGTGCAAAGGCTGTGGGCTCTGCTGGATTTGAGCTGGTGAAAGGACAAGCCTTGGGGCTGAAAAGTGCAGGGTTTTAATTTGAGAGCAATACTTGCAGAACAACACTATCCAAAGAAACAAGGTAAAAGCCTATGTACCTCCTCTGCCAGCTGCACCATGAGGATCAGGAGCAAAGCTGACCACGTCTGTCAGGGACAGCGGGATGCTGGCAGCATACCCAAGGTGGCAGGTCTCTACAGCAGGTGCCTGTGCTGCCTGCCAGCACCAGTGGCTGGCAATGAGCCCTGGCAGTATGGCAAGCGGATGGTTTTGTGCTCCTATAGAGCTTCTGGAGGCTAGGGAAGCCATGGGTGCAAATCAAGCCACCCTGAGCATCCTGTGGTGATGTGGAGACAGCCTTTTCCACTCTGAAGAGATTTCCCCCATCAATCTCCACTGAGGCCTGTGGCTCTCTTCAGAAGGTAAAGGCTGCAGTGAAGGGATGTTTTTCCATCCTGGTCCTTACCCCAAGCCCTGTGGAGCAAGAGATACTGGTGTTTAGGGAGGGGTAACAAAGTCAATTGCTATGACTTCTTCTACTGCACAACGGATATTCAAGGTGGAGTGTTGAAGGGAGAGGAAACAGAGTCAATATCAAAATGTTCAGGAGCAATCTTCACTGCAAGCTTTTCTGATGTTACATAGCATCCCCTCTTGCTCTGCTTTTCTTTCGGGATCTAGTTCTGTGGTGGGAAAAGGTATTGACTTCAACTTAAAAGCAAAGCAACCATGCCTACTTCAAAATTATCTTATATGATCAGCCTCTTAATGTATAGGGACCCACACATGAGACCAAAGAGGATTGACTGTACCTCTAAAATGAGGTGTCCTGCCGTACAGAGATGACCGGTCATGTTGGGCAAGCATGGTCTCTCACTGCAGGGCTGCAAAGGAGACAATGACCACAACCCTAGGAGGTTGACAGGAATAACTCTGTATACAACACCTACATGAGGACTGTACAAATGCTGCACTCAGTGCTGATGTCAAATTTGAAAAAGCAGTGAAGGGTCAGAAGAAAACAAGAAAATGATTGAGTCAAAGCTTGGGAAACATCCTGCACTGACAAATATAAGAAGCTTAACCTTCTGAGTATATCTGAGCAGAGATGAAAAAGGAGTTTGATCCACCTGTAAATACATGGATGAAGAAGAGACAAGCTGGCATAGAACAGGAGCAAATGGGTGAAAGTTCAAGTTAAAAAATATCTGTGATCCTATTCTGAGTTTATTTGACACTGAAGGTAATTATCGTAAGTTAGAGAGTCAACGTACAATTCATGCAGAAGGCTTTGTTGCTTGTGCTTAGCACCAACTCAGACAGATGGCCTTTTTCACCTTACAGACTATAAGGCTGTTGAAACCATTGGTCTCTCACAGCCTAGCCCATGACAGGGGAAAATAAACACTGTACTGAGCACCACGCTGCTGATGGAGAACCCTGCAGCCACATGACAGCTTTGCCCCTCTCTCGTCGTCAGCCCTCCTCAGCATCTGTACTGCTCTACTGAGGCAGAAATAGGCCACAGATTACCTCCAAGGCCAGTGTGGGCACACTGGGAGGGAGGTGGACCCAGCTTTTCAGAGCCGCGACACCTCGAGGCTTTCTGATGGACTTGTCCTGGCACAATTACACTGTGTATACAAAGCATGGGTGAAGAGGCACTTCCTACATGAACTGAATAGGTATTTATTTTCTGTTGTCATGTATTTTTAACACTCTGTGATTTGCTGTGATTTGTTATGTTGTTGACTCAATTGCACTGGCACCGTTAAGTGTTTGGTACCATGGGAGTTTCTGTTAAAGATGCTAAACAAGAGCATGGTTGTGTGTATGCATTTCTCTAATGGATACTTTTCGGCTCAAATGGCAGTACCTTGCTTCTTACCCCTTTATTTTGTTACAGCCAGCATATCACCTCTGCTGCCACTGTCATGGAGCCTCAGTGAAAACAGAGGTTTCATGGCTGTCTTGCATCCGTACTGTCTCTGACAATGCATGCTCTGTGGGTGATCATGAACAGAGACACTGTATTCTTGCCAGTTATACCTCCATGAAACAGGTGTCACTGCTAAAACCATTTGCTATGTATGAAATGGCTCATGGACCCCCAAGTGCCAACTGGGACACTGCAGTCACTCTGTAACGTAGCCCTGACCTGCTACAAGAGGCTACAAGAAAACAAAAAGGCGCTGGTCTTGCCATCCCTTCCAACATTCAGCCATTTGTCCTGAAGGATAACAGGAGTGGTTTGAATTCCTCAAGACTGTGACATTCCTGCACTTCCAACCCCATACACATTACAGTATTGATGATGATACAGAGTCACTACAGAACAGAAACAGTGACTATAGCAAAGCAGAAACAACATAGGTTCAGTCTGTCACAAGCAGAAATACACAGCATTTGGACAGAAAACTAAATGTGTCAGCTATGTTCTCAAAAAAGTATCCAAGGGATTTTTCCTCCAGATGCCCCTTGTTATGTGCCTGCGTATAAAAATCCTCATGCAGAGTTCCAAATATTCCCCAAATTAGATATAAGTAACCAGAAATCAGTTGTAGCAAAAAACCTTCCTCAACTCAAAACCTCCTAAAATGGCTGTCTACAGATAGCAAGAGCAAAATGTCACATAGCGTTTGCATAAAAGAGAGATAATAGACAATGTTTTAAATCATTTTTAATATGTAAATTCAATACTGAAAGCTCTCTCTGTTTCCTGTAATAACTGACCATAGCCTTGAAGTTTGCAGAGAGGCTTTAACTTTTTCTTCTCAAAAACTCTATAAACCAAATGGTAGGGGAATAATAAAAGAAATTATGAATGTTTTCTTTTGAGAATTTGAGTCAATCTGATCTTCAGTGAATGCAACAATCCTCATGGACCTGAATTTCATCTCCGCTTTCAGGCAAATACTCCACCACATTTTAATCACAACAAATAAAAGCAAATGCTTCTTTTTCTGCACCCTTTCAAACTTTCACATACATCAGAAGCCCATTTTCTGGGGGGAGGAGAGCAATGTAGATTATCAATGTAGAAAATGCATTAAAAACATTCATTGGCAAAACCAGCAACAAAAAATATATTTGATTGAAAGACCACAGTCTGCAAATGCAAATTTTCATTATCTCTTAGCCATTATATCTTCACCTGAAATCTAACATTTATCCATACTGTAGCTATTTGAATGTAAAGAAATGAGACTTACCTGCCTTTTTTGTATACCTCATGTATTTCCTTTCCTTGTCTGTGGACTCTGCATTCAGTGGATAAAACCCATCCCCACAACAGGAGGAAGATGCTAAAATGCATTTTATGGACAGTCAACATGTAACCTGAAGGTTCTGTATCCAGAAATAGTCCATGCAAAAAGAAGAAAACCAAAATGTAGATCCTGTTCCTCTTTTTAAGACATTATCGGTCTGATCGTTCTTGGAAGGATGTTTACTCATACAAAAAATCATCCTGCAGTATTTAATCTGGACAGTGGGGAAAGCAATTTCCACTAAACCTATAAATCCTTCTACGTCAGATGGCAGGGATTTTCTAGCAGTGTTGAATTCACGTATTCTCGGAGAACAATTATTTTTTGTCCAAACAGGCTATTTTATTAATTGGTTTAAATTGAACCCTTTTCAAGTACCTGTGGGGTATGGCATATATATATATATTTCTGCCTGGCTAGCCAAAGTAGTGAAGTCGATCAGGCAGTTGTCATTAGTCAGACTTCAATCACATAACTTATCTGTGTAGCAGTGCTGTTTGTTACAGACATTGCAATAGATTGAAAAGTGTTAATAAGCATGTATCAGTTTCCAGCAAAAGCTCGTTTCCATTTAGCTCTACAAACAGCTTTTTGATCCTATGTGTTTCTCTACATAAATATACTGTGGTGCTGTGGCTGGAGTGGTCAGTGCTTTCAGGACTTGTGTCACGTACCTCCCTGCTCTGCTGAGCAGGGTCTCTGGAAAGTATCCCGGTGTGCAGAGGAAGAAGGGGAGGACAGCAAGGGGGAAATAGCTCTACTCTGCACAGGGCTGTTTGAAGGAATGCTGCTAAATCAGAGCAGCAAACAGAAGAGCCACCGGATCTCTTAGGCTGCTGGTGTGCTGGGTTGCATGTGACTACAAAACCCTCACTGATGCTAAAGAAAATAAACCAGCATAGGCAAAAATACCTGGTGAAGCCAGGGGCACTGCCCATCTCTTTGGAGCTCACCCCTGCATTACCTAAAGCTCCATATTTACTCCTCTCCTCAGTGCCTCTCCCCAGACCTTACAGCTTTGGTCCCACTTGTGTCTTATCATGCAGACATTGCCCTATGCTCTGCAGACACCACCAGCCTTGTCCCATCCATTTGCTGACAAGGCTCGTCTTACTCTGCCTGTTGCCCATGGGTTTCTATTTTAGAGCAGTGTGTCAAGTCACCCATCTCTTTTTGTGAAAGCCCTTTCTAAAAACCCTGGGGAGCAGACCTCTACCTGGTCTGAGCTGCCATGGGTTTATTGACTTCAGTGGACATTTACTACACTGCCTTGGGATCCACAGGAACAGCACATTGAGAGCTACTGAAATTTCATTTCAACAACCGAGATTCATCAGAAGGAATTAAGACAGGTATAGCTGATCTTGTCTTAGGACCAAAAGTTAGACTATACTACTTCTCAGGGTCACATCCAGCACCATTTCTTCCTGATTTTCCCAGAGGGAAAATGGTGGAAAGTTGGCATATGAGAACTAGAACAAATGTGAAAAATTCAAATATTCAGGAAAGAGACAAAAGATGTCTCTGTGCTTGACATACGAAAAATAAAACAAAAAAAGAACAAAGTATGTTATTAAATATTGTCCTCAGATTTTGCTTAATCTTGAGCTTGGGTAGATGGAAAGTTAATTTTGCCTGTGTCCTCCATGAGAGCAACTATGTGTTAGAGATATAGCACTATTTAAATTCAGTAAATAGAAGTCCTCTGGATGCCAACCAAGAAAAGAATGAATAATTGGCAGTGAACAGTATTTTCAACAAGTTTATATGTTTTATAGTTTGTAACCGAGCTGAGAGCTGACTGATGTCTCTTTACATGATTCTGTTATTCAAGCTTATCAGCTGATACACCTGGGGGCAAGGCCCCGGGGATTTGTGTAAAATACTTTCAATGTTAATTCTGGTTTAGTTTTACTTGGTTCAATGATCCCTCAGCATTTTTCCTGTTCACCCATCAAGCGAGTGTTCACAGGTATAAAATAAAGCGTACCCTCTGCTTTCCGAATTCACAACTGGTAATACCGTAAGTATTAACCTTCCACCCACCTGGCAACGTGCACCAGATCTCAGAGCAAATTTTAAAGTGCCAGCTGAAATCTGCAATGCCACTGACTTTCTAACTTTGCCTTGGCTTCCCTGCCTCTAACACCAGCTCAGCAGAGTGGAGACAGCCATCCAAATATGAAATAATTACACCAAAGCCCTTGCAAACAGTCAGTAGCTGATCCACGAACAGATCAAGATAGTCGGATGGACTGTAGATATAAAGTCAAATGAACAATGGTGAGTTTCACAGTAGGAAAGGCCAACTGTGTTCTTTTCATGGCTGAAGCCATCTTTCCTGGAATGCACTTGCTCTTGCAATGGGATACCAGGTTTATTTGGGTTAGAGTAGGAGCTGAATGAAAATGATAATCCACAAGACAAAACAAAAAACCTCTCATCTCAGGCAGCCAAAACAAATTATATGGAACAGGAAAGGTAAAAAATGTAGAGTTCTTTCTCAAGCAGAAATGAATAAGGTTTGACCCCTTCGCGTTGGAGGGCAGCTGCCCCTGGCAGCCTCTCCCCAGAGACACCACCCCAAGCTAATGATCAGCTTAGGGGCCTGCTCAACACCCACCACCTGGTGTTGCTTTCCGTGCTCCAGGGCTTTATCGCTTGGTCACTTAGTTCCTCAGAGGAGTTCAATGGGACCTTGGGCTTTTACTTCGTTATTGAGGCTATGTAAATGAGGTTTCCCAGGCTGGCTGAGACTAGAATCCCATATTTCCTGGATTTTCATTAACAAAAGATGATAAGGAACTTTTACGAAAGTAAACATTTCATTCCATTTGACCCAGCCGTATTATTAGAATTTGTTAAATAAACAAGTTCTGAGCCAACCAAAGATACACTTTTTCCATTTGCCCTCAGAAAACTCAGCTATTAGACAAGTTCTATTTATAACCCATCTATCTCCAAAATGAGGACATAGAAGGAAAAATAGGCTTTTCCTTTTTTGCCTTTGAGTCAGCTGCATATTGAGGTGCTAAACTTGTAAGGAGCAGGAATCCAGTCTGAAGAAACAGTCACATAAACCACCAGCCACCATAAGAAACCAGGAGTACTTCCAGTGCCCAAGGGGGCAAGACACAACGCAGTGTAAGCATCTGCTGCAGCAACAACTCCAGTCAAATCATGAACCAGGCCTTCTCTAGTTTAATTAATTAACCAAAGCTTCAAACAGAGCAGTAATACACAGTATAAACTGTAAATATACCTGGAGCTGTAATCAAACTACAGCAGCCACACATAATAACAGCCATAGTATTTACATTTTCTAACCTCATCCTAATAGGTGTCTGCCTTTAAAAGCTTTTAATGCAAACGTGGATGAATGTGTCGCTGTACCTCTGTTGTGATTTATGTTTGCAGGAGCTGGAGGAGCATGTGTACATGTGTAGGATGCTGTTTGACTTATGGAAGGTTATTTCCCCCATGCAGCTCTGTCTCCAGGGCACACTGGTCAGAGTAGTTTTTTACTTTACTGCCTTCAATCATGGGTCTTGTCAGAGACTTTAAAAATCAGGCTTAATGTGGAGTTATTGGGGTTTCTGAATGTATTACTTGTGTCCCTTTTTAACAAGTATACTTCCATTCTTTGGGGCATTCACAGGAGATCCATTCTTGCTCTGTGTAGGGTGAAATACCTCACCTGGATCCTTCATGTTTCTTGGATATAGCACCATCTCCAAGGAGGATATTAATACAGATGACTAAAAGAATTTGAGCAACGTAGGGACAAATGTCATATCCACTGAGTTTAACTATGGTGGTGTCAGCAGAACTGGTTGCTATTCATAGCACTCGTAGCTCTGGTCTTTGCATGACTTGAAACCAAACTTCCGAGGAAGTTGAGAGGATGGCAGAAGTGAGAATACGTGTATTTACACTGGGATGATTAAAACTAAAGGAGCCCACACAGAAAAAGAGAAAGAAGATATTTCCTCTGCAGGCACAAGAGGCAAATACACTCTTTTCCAATCTGCAACTTTATGGAGAGTGGAGATCAGGAGCTGCTGTCAAGAGTGGGGCAGGGGAAATGTCCAAACAGGAATATTTTACTTTTCAGTGTTAAAGATCAATGTATGTGCTGGCATAAGTGTGCACCAGGATAGGAACCAGGACACTTTATACTGGCCAAGGATTTTACTGCAAATAGCTTTTGTGCTTTGATATCATATTTGTTTTTATGCCCCTGCTCCTCCCTGGTCTCTCTTTCACCCCTTGCTTATAATTTACATCAGAGCAGATTCTTCATGTGAACCCTGTGAGTTCTCCAGGTAGCGATGAGGACATCGGTGGACCTCAAGAAATCATAAACACTAATGAATAATTAGATGTCCATGCAACATGAATGGCAGGGAGAAGTGGCAACGAACCCCTGACCCCAAGCCTTCTTATCACAGAATAAAAATCAGATAGAGGCAGGGCACTGTACATGTGCCTCTAAGCCGCTATAAATCCCTAAATGGATTGTGCATTGTATGAAAGGCAAGGGAAATAGGCCAAGCCTGCACTGGGCAGAAACCTAAAAGGCTACAGCAAACAATGTGCTTGAGTGAATTGCAGTGCTTCAGGATGAATGCATTCAGCTGCTGTTTCTCGCTGCCGAAATGAGTAACAATGCTGCAGCACCCCAACGAGGCACATCTTTAATACCACTCTGGTTTCATTAGAGCTCTTTCCTCAGGGGTGCCTTTGTCCACCGAATGCTTCTTTTCCCCCCACAAGATGTGTCATTGTGCCTGTGGAGACGTATTTGAGTTTGGGAGTGTCTTTATGTGTCCTCACACTCTGCCTGAGAGATTATGTGGGTTGCGTGCTGAGCTGCGTCCTTTTCTTTCAGTCAGTTCTGCAATTCCCCAGAGCTGCGTTAGCTGGATTAGGAGGCTTTGTGTGCACTTGGCCACAGGGCACCTGGCATTTTTAGATGGACGTTGTACTACTAAAACCGGGGGGAAAAAACCTTTTAGAAGTAAAGGATAAATAAAAGATAAAACACCACTTTCAGAAGGATACTTCACTGTTAGCAGTTTCAGAGAGCTGAATTAAAATGTTGAAACATGCATACTAGTGCCTAGTGCAGCCCGTTGGAAAGCATTTTTGTTTGCTACTAGCAGATATACTAGAGGAGGCAGGCATGGGATGCTGCGGGTGTTAAAGATTCCCCTGACACTCCCCCATATGTTCTAATTCCCAGAGCACACAGTACACTCATTTACCAGGAGGGATTGCTCTCTTACAGGGTGTGAGTTTTGGTCTGCTTGAAGATCGAGAACTAAATGGTATGAAAACATTCATAGATTAAAATTATGCTCTGCACATCCCGGATAGGGACTAATTTCACTTTGACTAATAGATTCTGGTCCTCAGCCCTCCTATCCAGCCCTTTTTTTAGTAAGTACATTTCTTACACACACAACCCTAGCGAAAAAGGGCTTCTCAGTTTCCTCTAACAGTTCTTGCAGCTCATCTGCATCACTCCATGGGGAATTTTATCAGTAATACACCAAGGGTCCCTGCCTGTCAACCAAGAAATAATTCAATATGGTTTTCAAAAGACAGCAACAAAATGGAAGGAAACAGAAGGGTGATGAGTCAGAAATTCTTATACGCAAACACTGAGACTCCAACTGGGCCACCTTGAGGCAAAAGCTAACACAGGTGTGAATAACAACTACAGAACTGTCAATAGCAATTCAGAGAAGGCTGAAGTGCTTAATAAGAGAGTTGTTCTGCCAATATTCATAGGGGATTAAAGGAACAACTGGAGTAATTACAGCCCTCAGCCTGACACTGATCCCAGGCAAAATATTGGAATGGCTGATATGACACTCAATAAACAAAGAGTTAGAGGGTAATTTAATTAATGCCAATTAGCATGGCTTTAAAGAAAAAATAGATCTTTCCAAGCTAATCCTTTTTTGATTAATTTAAAATGTGTTTGCTGGAGGAAATGAAGCTATTCAGTGTGCTTCTGTAGGGCTTTTAATGTTGCACCACATGGCATTTTGATTAAGGAACTGCAACAATACAGTGTCAAGATAAAGAAAATATTTGAAAACTGGATAAAAACCCCATGTTGAATATGACTGTAAATGGCAAATCTTCATCAGGTAATGCAAGTATCTCCTCAAAGAGACTAGGTTTTTTTCCTGTTCTGCTCTTGTCAGTAGGGAAGAATAGAACAGAGGCTGCATCCTGAATAAGCCTGCAGTGGCATGAAAGAAATCAGAAAAACTGAAGGATCACTGACAAGGAGTAAATGGAGTATCCTAGGGAAAAGCCCAGACGCTTAATGCTGTTATTTGGCTACTGCTTACTGAAAACTATACAGCTAACAGTCAAGAACCTGGGTCATAATTTTAAGATAAGGAGGAGAAACTCTGGACACTGATGGAGAATTTTCTTGGAAAATTAGCCAAACAGTGCCTTTCCATACCAAAAATGGCCAAAATTTACTAGGAAATATTGTAAGAGTATGAAGGTTATATTACCACTGTATAGGACAATGCAGACTGTCTGAATCTTGAAAGCAAGAGTTCTCCTCTACTCAGCTAATCAGCAAGATTAAGATTCATTAAATCTGTTCCAAGATTCAGTGGCTGGAAGACCCCAGAAGACAAATTTGGAATAGAAATAAATTGATTTTGCTTTTTTTGGTGTTTTTTTTCCTAACAATAACAATGAAGTTTATTTCTCTACAAGTGTCATTTTTAACTGAAGATAGTATGATTTTCTGAAAGAGACAGGCTAGTTCTCAGACAGGGATAATCTGCAGAAGTCCAATAGCCAGTGCTATTGGACTCATGAGGAAGTGCTGATTAGACGGTCAAATAGTCGACGAGTCAGGCTCAGAACCACCAGTTACTGGCACCAGCTAACATGGCAAAATCTAACGGTGCATTTGAAAGACAAATTTGTTTGGATCTGACAACCTTTGCTGAATTTGGCAGTGATAACTAACTTCAGAGGACAGTATGTTATAAGAGCTTTATGTAATTATTGGTCAAAAAGAGGTTTTTAAATAACAAATTATAATAATTTTTATATATTTTTTAAATAGAGACAAGCAAATATCATAATACTCTCCCTTGGTAGATGTACTCTGAGGTACACAGTGGTTTTCAGTAAGCTGCTGCTTGGAATCACCCTCTTCGCTGGGTAGACCCACCACCAGCCGGCCACAAATGATCTGTTTGGCCACCTCTCACAGGACTCACATATTTCAAATACGGCTTCAGCATCACTTTTAACTTTTTCAGTTGAGCACTAGTCACCTGTATAACTTACCTGGGATTTATTCAGGGATGAACACATGAACAGGACAACTGAAAGAAGCAGTTTCAAGCTACATAGTCTACTAGCAGCTTCTGGATTGTGTCTGAAGCACACTGCACCTCCCAGCAGAGCTGGGGGGCTCACCTGTCCAAATTCCTTACCTGCAGCATAGACAGCTACATCCAAGCCAGCCATCAGGGGCTGCTAGGGAAGTGTTTCTAGGAAACAGTACATCTTACCCAGAGGTAGCTGTCTAAGTCACTCAGGTGCATTGCCTTCCAGCAGAGGCTGTCTCGCTGCTTAGTGCTGGTGTACAGAAAGATGTGCCATGGGATCCTCCTCATGGGCTTGTGAGAGTATTTCCCTAAGTGTGCAGAGCTAATGATGTGATTACTGTCAGCAAGTCCCACCTTGCTATTCTTACTTTGCTCTCATCTCAACTTGTAGGTTGAATAGCCATGGACAACCTGTCCAAATTGCTTCCTACATGTTTCCCCACACTGGAGTCACTGCAGCCTTTTACTTTTAGCATAAAGAAATCCAGAAGCGTTCATTTTCCTCTGTGAATATGCTGCAGCATCTCCAGCTCTGACAATTCTGAGATATTTCATGGTTTTGCACTGACGTTGGAACATGACTCAGATCGGGGCAGCTCTAATAACAATATTCCTTGAATTTCTGTGCTAAAATTATGTTAGTCTGACATTTGGATGTACTGACGCTCTGCATATTTTACATGGTCATTTGGAAAATTACTGGTTGGCTCCTTTTTCTCTGCTACTGATCCTCATCACTATAACACTGATGCCTCAAGCAGCAATGAAAAACAAATTGAAAAGATATTATGAACTGCACAGAACACACTAGGAAGAGACCAGCAAACAGAAGCCACAAATCTGTAACATGCAGCTCTGATTTCAATGGCCAGCTTCTAAAAGCTGCTAGATGGGTTATCACAGATAAACTTGACCGACACAGTTTCCCCATCACAGCTGGTACTGTTTACTGCCTCTGGATCTCAAGTTGCCTGCAGCGCTTCCAGGTCTTGAGATCTGTGATGAAACACAAATGCCACAGCAGACTGTGTCGCCCTTAGGCTGTTGCCAGTAAGTGTAACCCTGCTGGCATTCACTTGTTTTGTCTTCCCCATGGCAGGGGGGTTGGAACTAAATGATCTTTAACGTCTCTCCCAACCCAAACCGTTCTATGATCCTTGGATTATTTTGGACTGTTTTCTCAACCAAATAATTCCCTGTCAAGAATTCTTGTACTGGATGCAGCTTGAATTTGCACTCTTTTTAAAAAGGAATTATTCCAACTGAAAAAATTGCCTGCTTTATCTCTGAGGTTCTCAATTTAGCAAAGCATTCACTTGCTCAGTTTGACTGGTGTTGTTAATGTCTTTATACAAATAATGGGCTGAATGCACAACGAAGCACATTGGGTATTGCCAACAGCTTAGCTTCTGTCCCTTGTCTGCAGATACCATATGGTGTAATATGGGAAGATGCAAGACTGTAATTAGTAGAACATTAGTCTGATAGGAGTATTTATCTAAAATAAAATGCTAATAAGAGGTCTTGTTTTGCAGTAAGAGACTGCAAGTGTACAGGAATCAACAGATGATTATGTAGCATAGAAATCACTGCCATTAGCAAATGAGCAAGCTTCGTATGTCTGTAGAGCTTCTTGAGTAGTAGAGTTTCCTGATTATTAGAGCATCCTCTTTGTCCCTCTGCAGAATGAGGGGGTTTCTCAGGCCTCCTGAACATGCTGTCACCATTACTGGGTAAAGCTGTGCTTCCTGAACTGACCTGGGAGCAGTGATTAAGCAGGGGACATCCAGCTCAGCAAGGTCAGAGAGGCCTTGAACTGCCATGAGCAGAAATTGTGTGGGAAGAACAGTGTCAGGTGCTGAACAGGAAGGGATACAGTGTCGGGATTGTAATGTGACAGTGAACTGTGTTACAGAAAAACCCAGTTTTTGGTTTTTCAACTTCCCCAAGTGGTTCCACTACTGTTTCTTCCTTTCCAAACCAGGTCCATGGCAGTTATGTGAATCTGTGCACATCCCGCTAAAGCGGTCAAATGTGGGGGCCATTGAAAAGAGCCACTGAAGTGTATAAGCGAGCACGAGGCACAGTGCTGGGAAGACCAGAGCACAAAAGGTCCATCAGAAAGCTCTCAGCAGCTCACTGAGGTGGAACAGATAGAAGAGGCAGTGTTTATCTTATATGGCTCTATATCCAGATAAAATAAACTGGATGTACACCTCTTTGCAAACACACTAGCAGACTGGTAAGAGTTTAAACCATATTAGATGTATAAAAAATAAAACATATTACAACTATAAAAGAGAAAATCCTTTACAAAAGCATAGACATAGTTAATATATGTTTTGCTATGACCATTTTGGGTTCTCGCATTGCTTTCTTCACATCTGTCCTCTTTCTGCACGTTTGTCCTCTTTAACCTCTCACACCCAGCGCCTTACCTTCCTAATTCAATATCTTGCTCTCATTTCAGTGCACAATTTAGCCAAAGTATTCAGAAGCAAATAAGCCACAGCAGCAGCAGGACAATGCTGCTGTGTGTCCCCCAAGATGTGTCCACACTGTGCCTGAGCAGCTGCCTGTCCCCCAAAACATATATCCACATTATTCCACGTCGGCCACCAGTGCCACTGCCTTTTGCTTGTGTCCCACCTGGGACTGGCCTTGGCCCTTAGGGGATGAGGCAGGATGATAGGTGGGCCTTACAGCCAGCACTGAAGTCTATGGCTGCTCCTGTGATTGCAGCCCGGGGAACAGGACCATCTGCAGCTTTTATTTCCATTGGAGTGCAGGGACATAGAGGATGAGGAAAAGAAAGGCAGCAGCAGTGCAGGCAGGCTCCCATCTGCTGGAGACAAGCAGCTCCACAGCTACTTTTCCTGGCTGCCTGGCAAGAAGCTTCCTAGCGGATGGGGGCCTGGCAGGCATGTTCACACTGTGCAGCCCCAGCATCATCACCCAGAAGCCAGGGTGAGCTGGGGAGGAGGGGTTTGGTGAGCAGTTTGGAGCTGGCTGCATGTTGGAAATCCGGAGCAAGCCATGGCAGGAGTAGAAACGGAAGCATGCATAAAAGCAATACAAAAAACTCTTCCTAAGGGGAGGAATCATTTTTTCCTGAAAAAAGCAAAACATGAGCAGGAGACTCTGCTTTAGTATATGTGTGGCTTTGAGGGGTCTTGCTCACGCAAGTTGGTGTATCAGGGGAGCTTACAACAGCATGAAAAAGATACTGTAAGCAGACGTGTATTTGTATCTGGAAGGAAATGACACCTTCTTGGTACCCTCTGGAAAAGAGAGAGGATCGAGGAGGTCCCTCATGGCCAATAAAACTGCCCAGGGTGGGGAAAATGTGAAAAAAATCCAGGTTGCCACAGCCCACAGCCACCCTGACACATGGATATTTGGAGACCTCAGGGGAGGCAGCGGAGCAGCTCCTGCAGGTAGTAAAACTCACTCAAAGATGAAAAAATCCCCAAATAAAACGTACCTATCCTTTATTCCTCCTCCCTCTTCAAAAGGCATCAGTCTAATTACGGAAAGCTGCCGAGAATTAGTGGGTTTGTTTGTGGATTTGGTTTGAACGGCTATTTCACTGAACTCTCAGGAACTTGAAAATGGGCTCTGATTTCTTAGGCCAAATCCTTTCTCCTCTCTGTCTGGCAAGAGTGAATTTGTTATCGGAGGCTTGATACTAATAGCATTTGAATGGTTTATCCTTAAAGGAAAATAAAGCAATTGTTTCAGAGAGCAGAGCTAATAGAAAGGGAGACAGTGGTTTGAGATGCTCTGGGCAAGGACTCAAAAAGCCAACTGTGAGCATGCGCGGTTGCAAGTTTATGGTTTTGCAGCACAGCATGCTGCTGTTAGCCCAGACACAGTCCAGGAAAAGCTGGAATCTGCGCGGGAAATTTAGGCCATGGTATCTAGGACCGCAATGGCTGAGTTTTGTGCTGAATATATAAAGCATAGCGTATCTGGGAAAACAGTATGCCCTTGCCGAAGAAAGAATATTCTAATGTCAGATTTAAGTTTTTATTTTAACAGGAAGAGAAAGTTTAAGTTTTGATCTTTTCCATGATAAAAATACAGAAATCTGACACAACTGCACTCGTCCATGGAGACTGAAGACTTCCCTGCGTAAGAGGAGACTCTCTATGGGACAGACCTGCTTTCCCCTGCCTACAGTGTGCTGCAGGTACGACCTTTATATTTCTGGCAGAGAAAAAAAGAAGTGCTAGCGAAATGTCTGGGAGCCCTGTGCAGAGCAGGGAGATGTGGAAGAACTGCCCCACATGCCGGTGAGGCCCCAACACACGCATTACCGTCAGCAGTCAGTGCATGGTGTCATGCTACCACCCAGAGCTGAGCCCTGAGAACGCTGCTTCTCCAACACTTAAACCACAGGGAAAAAAGCCACCACAGAGGAAACCAAAACCAAACCAAACCCCTAGAATCACCTTCCCCTCTCCACTAAAATATTTCTGCAAGCTTTTCAGACTTTTCCCTTTTGTTCACTTCCTTCATTTCCCTACCATCTTTGAGCAGTAAGGCTGAACAAGGACGTGAAATAAACCCAGAAAAACCACAAAGCAAACGTTTCTAAAGAGTCTGTTTTGAGACAGAAAATGTTGGTGAACTTTTTTTCAGACTTGGTTCTTTAAGCCCTGAAACCCCAGAACATATTGGGATTTCTGTAGAACGTTGTCTGCTCTTTTTTGTCTTACTCTAGTGTCAGAGCTAATTAACAAATGGTTGTTATTAGTTTCTACATGCTTTTTGCACATGGCTTCTGCAGCTTCAAGAGCTCATCTCTCCATTTAGTATTAGAGGCATTGTCCAGTATGCCGGAGCCAAAAAAGCCATTAACGATCTCCAGGCTGGCATCTCTTTAACAGCAACTTCTTTCATAGCCCAGACAAAGCATTAAAAAGCATTCAGCATTTTTAGGAGATGATTAAGATGATCTAATGGGGCTGCTCCCTCTCTGATGTCAATAATCAAATGTTTTCATCTCATTGCTCACTTTCTATTGGTGTCACAAAATTTTCTGTTGGTTATAGATGTGGCCTATAATTTCCATTGCAGCACATGCAAAGTCACCCATCAGTAAAAAGCAGCTGGATTTTGCTTTGTGCTGAGAAGCATAAAGCTGCTCATGGACTTGACTGGTAAAACACAGGTGTGTGAAAAAGGCTCAGAGAAGAGGTGATGACCATTTTGTCTGCTCACATCAGTAACCAGCCCCCATTGCTGGCATGGCAGTCTGCTGGGAAGCCTCATTTGCACACCCGGATACCATCAGCTGACAGCCTTTGGTGGTCAGGGACTTCTGGAGGTGTCGTCGCTGGGCAGCGTTAGCCTGGGCAGCAGCTCCATGGTGCTCCTTTTCACCTCTCTCATCTGCCACAGTGGCTAGTTTAAGCCACGGAGCAGTCTGGGGTGCTGCTGGCCAGGCTGCTGCGTTGGCAGCACAATCCCTCAGCAGCGGTTCCCCTGCTCTCCCATCCCCAGGACTTAGGGATATGGAAAGCCTTTAGGGACGTCATGCTCCTGGACACAAGCACAGGGCTCTTCCAGGTTGCCTTAACATAAGTATACATGAATGGCAATAACTCTAAGGAATCACTTACATAGAAATTTGCAGCATTCAGCCTCGCTCACACAGCCTGAAAACCTCACTCCGGCTATACCGATTAGTTGCAAAGCTAATTACCTGCCATGTCTCTTTTGAAGTCTCTGCCTATGACAGTATCTCCACTGCCAGCCTTTCTCCCTGTTTGAAGTCCTTTTTCCTGCTCAGAACTTACTTTGTTCTCACACTTCTTACAGATTTAATCTGCTTTCCGCAGCTTGGCACCACTGTGGAAAAGCAAGGTGAAACGCAAAGGAGACGGAAGAAAACCCCAACATCTGAGAGGTCTCGTGTCATCTCCCATTCACATGTCACAGATTGCGGGGCTCCTCCTACTTTATATACATTTATTTTGTGTAAGTCAATATAATGTAAAATATAAAATGCTCAAGTAAAATGGAACAATTCTTACTTCAAGCCATAACTAAAATTCCTTCCAAATTCTTCCTGTGAGATCATCAGTAAATCAGTAGGAAGATTCCCATCAGATCATGGTGAAAATAAACGTAGTAAAAAAACAGTGCTCATAAGTACAAATCACTTTCCTATATGTGGATCAGTTTTATTATGTCAGTACCCTTAGGTCACAGGATAACCATGTTTCTTCCTCTTAGCTGGTAATTATTGGCACTCTTTATTGATGTTTCAGTGGATTTGGCCTTCCACTGAGTTTTGGTTTTGACATCATGGCTTTGGAAGAATATCTCAGATCCTCTGCTGGGATGGGTGAAGGTGCCATGTACCTCCCCTTGCAAGGGTGATTCTGGCACAGCCTGGAGAGATGGTGTCACCTGCAGAGGAGTCCAGGAACCAGCTCCTGAATCCTAAATTCCTCAAGGAATGTCTTAAGGGAGGGAGAAGGAAGTAAGTGAGTCAGTGTGAAACGCATTGCTTTCTTGCAAGAGGAAATAAAGGTCCAAGAAGCCTCCTGATGGCTGCAAGGGTGGAAGCCTATGTGTGTGTATCAACCATGACACCGTCTGGTGGGATCCGGGCAGCTGCCCAGTCCGCTGCCAAAACTCCTGCTGCTTAAGCTGGGTTTGACCTCCTACTTTTCACAGCTGGTTTCCTTGTGGCTGCTGGAAGGTGAGGGCTGAATGCCCTGGCCCCACATGCAAGCAGAGCCCAATACAGCTGCACCCTGCTTCTCGCACTTTCCCGGGGAGAGTCCATGCAACTCAGCATGACCTGATGCCCATCAGCCAGCCCCAACCACCCATAGCTGTGCTCAGGGAATTGGCATCACCCTACCCATATGTGAGGGCCCTGGCATTCCTGGGGCTGGACGAGGCCATCCCCTGGAGCAGGATCCATGCAGTGGCCCCTCCTGCCTCCCACCGCCTCCTCCGCCACATCTGCATCACCAGGCTATGGTGCAACATATTGTAGTCTTTAGAAAACAAGCTCAGTGCTCCTGGAATTAGGATCCGAGTGACGTTGCCTGAATCATAACCTTTAAAGAGTAGCAGACTTTTTTTGTGGTCTATTTTTCCCCCAGTGGAACAAAGCTGGATTTAAAGGTCTGCCGTGGGTGGATGATTGCAACCCCTGATCCCCAGCCAGAAGCATTACATTACATAAAGAGTTTTTTTCTTCATTAGGAATTAATCTGTGCTAGCCAACTGTCAACTGCTGGTAACGACTGTTTATTAACATGCTGCCCGCCCCCGACGAGGGTCATTTAGCTGACTTATTACATCAGATGTAATATGAAAATGCACTTATCCATATCCCAGGCAAACAGGGACCAGCTTTCCTCCTGCCTGCCCACGAGTGTGCGGGTGCAAGAGAGTGAGGGCAGGGGTTCATTCTTCCTCCTGCCTCTCCGCTTCCTGGCTGCAGGACGTGGACTTGGCTCATCAGAGCTTCCCTGCTGGAAAGCTGAGCTGATAAGAGACACATCCTCATGGAAGTCCTGCTTTGGATTCTACTGGGGGCATTATTTGCCACAATGTCAGGAACCAAAGTTTGTAGTGATGCAGAAGGTGTGGAAAAGCACTTGTACGCATTCATGGCATGTGTGAGTTTATTGATGGTTAAGTCAGGAAAGGCGCTTATTCTGCCTGGTAGAATTTTTGGAAACATTCAAAACTAATCACTTGTGGGCTGCCAGGTAATCTGAGCACGTGCTATGGAAAAGATGGGGCTGTTGTCATGGATGAGTTATCAGCTCTATGCAGTATAATGAGGCATTAAATGAAATCACTGAAAAACATTAAAGAAAATCAAATTCTAACCTGAAATCACGCCACTTCTTCTGCAGAAGGAAATGGTGGGGGTGAACAGGGCTCATACTCATGGCTGCAGAAAGGCTGTTGTTAGGCTTTTCTGTATACAAACTAGGTGGCTTCAAGGAAGGTCACAGACAGAGTGGAGGTCACCTAGTCCAAAGAAGTGAAGAGCAGAGAAAACCTGATACATATCTGCACAAACTTAGGAGCATAAACTTTCCCTTATATCCACTGCAGGTAGCACAGGGCATAACAGACCCATGTTACAGCTAGGGACATCCAGCCTGGCTACCAGAAAACACTTTCTAACTGTAAGGCTGGTTACCCACTGGCATAAACTGCCCAGGGAGGCTGTGGGTTTTGAGAGCAGGTTGCACGAGCGCCTGTTGGAAGTGATTTAAGTGCAATTGATGCTGCCTTTGGGTGCAGGAGCTGGCTGCTGGCCTCCTTGCCAAGACCATTTTGCCTGTGGCAGCACTCGGCATGGTGGCCTTGTCCCAGTGGTGGGGACATGTCCCAGGTCTACCACTCCTTGGCTAGCAAGTGCCAGTGTGGGACCTGGTCTGAGCCTCCCTGAGACCTCACAGAGACCTGTCACACACCAGCACTCTTCCCAAGCACCCAGGCACTGAGCTCAGCAGCTTCACCCTCTCCAGCCTTCCCATCCCTTGAGAAACATTTTTCAGTCTCTTTCCCTCTTCTGCGGTGCCCTCAGCTTGTTTCTGGGCATTTCTGATCTCCTCTTGCAGCCCCATGGGGAGCAGAAACAAGGGTCAGGGCAGACACCAAAAGATGGCTGAGGCAGCAAGTGCATGTGAAGTCTTCAAGTCCGCTACCTGCTTAACGACAGCAGGAAGTGTGGAGGCTGGGCTGGGATATGAGCAAGGTGCCCAAGGTGCTGAGGCACGTCCAGGTTCAGGGAAGCAGCTGGGAAATGGCATGGAGGTAGCTTAATACCACAGTGCTGAGCAGAACTTAGCAGCCAGCTGGGTGGGTGAGCCTGAAGGCTCATGACAGATGAACATCAGGGCATTCAGCCTGAGCTAGGGACCAGGGGCATGCCTCGGAGCAGCCACAAGTCTTTAGGGCAGCCTGTCCTGGGAACAGATGTGCCTGGAAGCGACTGTGAGCATTTTAAGGTATTAGATAGCAGCCCAGTAGCACCGGATGGAGAGGCTGAGGAATGAAACTCGGGATCTAAATTGTGTCCTGGGTGGCTGCTCCAGTCCTGGGTGCACTGGTGGGTCCTCCTGAAGACCTGAACACACCAGGCAGCCGGGCCAGGCCCACACGGCTGTGTGCTGTGCATCTGCACCATGTTGCTTGATAGCTGATGTGAGGGTAAGCCTTGGACTTCTTTCTGAGGCTGATTCCTCCTCTGTCAAATCAAACAGATTCTCCTTTCTTTCGTTTGTACCATGCTGTTTTACCTCCTCCCAGTTAAACTCATCGGTTTATCAGATTCATACAGTAAGGGAATGATCTTAGGGGCAGAGTTTGTACTTGTAAACCAGCCTCAGCGGTTTCTTCCCTTGGCAGAGCACCAGCACAAAGGTGGTTTGTGCTGGAGCTGTTACTCATTTGTTTCCGTGGCTTTTTTCACCAGCTGAGATGTGGGAAGAATACCGACACGCTGTAATGTTTACATCAGCTGCCAGAGGACTGAGGAGGAGGAAGCACAAACACTACAGCCACGGCTGAAGAGAAGCTGGAGAAGTGAGGAGAAGAAAACAACTTGGCAAAATACTGCCTTTGGCACACTCACTGACATCCTGCAAACACGCACCACATCTGCAGAGCAGGGCACCAACCTCCCTCATGGACAAAACACACACGGAGAGCCCTCACCCTGGCCCTGGGGAGGAGAAACATGTCTTTCAGTGTGCCATCCTGGGGACAGATCAGAGCTGTTTGGGACAGACCAGCACTGACCCTCCAAAGACAGGGTCTCATGGAGGGGCCAAGCCCTGCAGGAATGTCCTTTGTCACCTTCCCTGGGGTGGCAGTTTGCATCCGTGTCACCATCATGGCGAGGGGTGATGGTTAGGGTGATGACCACCTGAGATGGTTAGTGTCTCCAGGTGTGGTCCAAGCAGGAGTTTCCTTTCCTCTTCACAAAGTCCTCCTCAGCGCTGTACCTGATCACCTACCAATATGCATTAGATGCTGAGGCTTCTATCTAGTGCAAATGATCTGACCTTCCTCTTGTCCAGCTCCCTAGAGAATGTCTTGTCTCCTTGCCTAACAGCTAAATACCTCTGCCTTTCCTGCTTTGTGGAATGGCAGCTCTCCTGAAACTCTATAGATTAAAAAAGAGCAGTAATTTTACTTGGAGGCTGCTGCAATTACAGCCTGTGCTCAGCGTTGAAGGTCTCCTTGCAGCAGGATCTATAAAATGTGGTCATTACACACCTTAATAAGAAAAGTTTAAAATTTCATGGTTGAAATGAATTTGGACCCTAATAAAAGTCCAGATAAAATGGAAAGAGCCAGGAGGCTAGAGAGTTTTAGAGCTCTAATGTTCTGTCCCATTTCCCAAAATATATTTGCTCAAGTAATACAAACTGTCGTTACAATTAACTTGTCCTTTCATTTCCCTCTCTGAATTCCCTCTAAGCTAAACACACAATTTTCTCCTATAAATCTGCGTGACAAGTAGAGCAGTAAAATCTCTTTCTTTTTTTTTTCCCACATCATTTATATGCATCTTGCATGGATTGGGTTGCCAAGCACTTTTCCTAAGCTAATTTCTATGGTTACAAGTGCACAAATCCACACCCGGACACCCCTACAAATCCTGTGGGAGAAGTCCAGTTTGGACAACTGGCCAAGATAAGTCTTATTCATTTTCTCAAAGGCAGGAAATCTTAAAAATCGGGAACCAAATTATCTGTTAATGGCTTTGCTGCTTGCTCCAAGGAGTGGGCCATGCAGGGCTGTCCTGCTTCCTGGGTCCCTTGCAAAGGGAGGGGATGCCTTTTGTGACATGCCAGTGATATAGCCCCCATCTCTCCGGTGCTGGCAGGATGAGTTGGGAGGTGGTGGGACACCTGGAGGCTGTGCAAGTCTCCTTGTGTTGGTGTGGAGAGGCCTCTGCCTGGTGTTTCTTTGCCCTGGGCTGCCACAGGCGTGTGGTTCCCACATGAAACCCTGTCTAAGGACCAGCTGGTGACACCCATGGCCAGAACTGAACCCAAACCTCTAGCAAAAACAGCTGTATCACTGCACCGCACCACCCCACAGCTGGGGGGGATGCTAACACTTCTGGCAGAGGATAGCTGTTTCTTGCCCAAATCAAGGAGTGCCACACGGTGAAGTGTGATGCCCAGGCACTGAGTGTCTTGGGACAGGGGCGCACTCCAACCCTCACCTCTGCAGCGAGCTCTGCTCAGCCTGGCAGTCACACCTGCAAGAGGTGGACAGCAAGAGCAGCACCATGCCATTGCGCACAATGTCCCTCTCAACCCTTTGTGCTTCATCTGAGATGGCAATTCCTCTTGACCAGGAGAGTAATGACCCCGATACATTATTTCAAATGTCATTTTTTGCAAAAGAATTAATCAGCTTAGTGTGAGACTGGATTACATTTTAATTTTAATAGTGCTAAAGTCTTGCTGGTTTTTAAATACATTTTTCTGTTCTTTAAATTTCAGCAGGGCAGTATCTCACTTAGTTAGACTGTACCTTGCTGTAATCTCTCCATTGTGGAAATCTGACAGACAACAGCCATTATTCAGTGGTCTGGGTATCAGCCTCACCCGTGCACATTTACTTTAGTCCTATTGTCTGCATTAGGAATAATAGCTGAGATTGGGCAGCCGGCACCTCAGAGCCCTTTTATCTTCCATTGCTATGTGTGGAGACAATCTTTTCAAAGGCACAAAGGAGGAATTATATGACAAGTTCTCATTTATAGTCAAATGGAGATTGAAATATATACCTGCCATTTGGGATCTTGAAAATGCGCCCTTAAATGTAATTATTAACATTTCTTCAGTTGTGGGCTGCAGTTTCCACAAAAGGTTTCTGAAGCTTATAGCTGTTATTAAGAGGATCATTTTCCCAAGGAGCCTCGCATACTTCAAAGTATTTGTATGCTTCCACTACATTTCTTCCACCTTTTGAGATACTTTTTATTTCAAACCTATTACAAATGAGGTGTTTATTCAAATCATTTATCCCTGGGCATTAGCTTGTAGGTAACAGGTCTCCAAACAGAATTAAACCACCATTTTAGAGTTCACACCATGAAATGGAGTCTTCTCCACCCTTTCCATCTGTTATTTTATTACCAGGTTTGATTACAGCCATCAGCACAGTGGATTGTACCCACTGTACAATAAGTTTAGCATCAGCCTTTCTTGCAAACTTTGCAACCCCTCCTTTTCAGAAGGAAAATGTGAGAGAACCTGTGATTTTTGCCAATACCTCCTTTCTTGGCTTTTGGCTAGCAGTGAGAGCCTTATTTTCCTTACTTCAATATAGTAAGTGTTCTGGGCACAATAAATAGTAATTTATGTACAATACATTAAAGTTTCATATATGTACAGTCTGTAATATAGGTACATGTCCCAGTGTCTTACTTTGTTATATGCTACCTGCATATATATTATACATGTATACATGTATGTATGTATCTCTATATAGAGTTGCTTTCTGTCAAAGACATGATTTGGTTAGAAACAGAAGTACAATGGAGCCAGATGCAGAATGAGTAGGGCTGACATTTTCTCTCTTTATAATTGGACCAGGTTATTCAGAGAAGGTGTATTCACCAGTGAGCTTTATCCAAACCCCTTGTGCACTTCTGAAAATCCTGTCCTTCGGTAGGTTATTTGTCCACATGCTTCAAGCTTCACAGAATTGGGCTGTATCCATCAAACAGTGCTCAGAGCCTAGCTTCAGGCACCATTTCTCAAAACATTGGCTGGATCTTGCAACTAGAAGTTAGGCAGTGCTCATGGAGTCTCTTGGAATCCAGGGAAGATGAAAGGGGAAATACATTCTCACCACAATACTTCAAATATTTGTCCTAGCTTCATGCACTCTTCTTTTAATAAGCAGAAAACCACAGTTCATACGCTGCCTGAAGGAGAGGCCTTGGGTTTATTTGAATCTACATTTTTCATCTATTGTTTTAATGAATAATAAGCGTAAGTAGTGCCTAAGAGAATATTCTTTTCCCTTTAATGAAAAAATACCCTCCTCGATGGTTTCATAGGCTGTATTTTTGTGTCTGGTAGAAACAGACATCAATCTCTATTAGTTATGTACACATGCATATAAAGTAACAGTAAGGTAGCCTCTCCAAAAGATGTTTATTAGGTAGCATTTAAATGACAGGCAGCACTAGTAAAAGGATGATAGGATGTAAAGGACTGTCTTTGTCACCACATAACTTCTAAGGGAACAGGAGATGTAAAAAAACAAACTGCAAAGTAAACACTAGGATATCTCTTTTTTGCATGCCAGGATGCATTATTCCTTAACAGTGCTCACTTGTTGGCTGTTGGGCTACATTTATCTCTAGTTTAATTACGATGTGGGGGAGATGATACATACTTTCTTCCAGCTGGACTGATTCAGAGGACACATTGAAGAACTTACTGGTAACTTCAAGGAAAATCTTTGAATTCCCACTGGGTGTTCTGCTCAGAAATCATGACTGTGCCACACACATGCTAGTTAAGCAAGTTAAGCAAGTTAAGCCCCTCAGCACCTCATGAGGTAGGTAAACATCATTGCTCCCCACTTTCCAGATGGTGGAGAAGAGGCACTGGGAAGTTAAATGGCACATGCCATAGGTAGTGCAGAAACACTGGCAAAACTAGGGGTGCAGGAACCCAGTTTCTCATTCCCCACACCAGCGACTTCACGGTGCAGTTCTGCTGCCTTCCCCCACCAAAGGTCCCTTCCCTGCCCTGTCCTGCTGCAGCATTGGTTCATTTTACACTGCTAATGCTGAAGAATATACACTGGTTATGCTCAGGCTTTAACCTCTCAAAAGGGAAGTGCTCTATTTCTTTAATATTCTTTTGTGTCTTTACTACAGTGATCTCTACCTCTTGATGTGAGAAGCATCCAGGTTTCAGGTCCAAGAAGAACGATGTGTGGTAAATGGACTGACCTTGTTGATGGCTCAAAAGGACAGAAGTGGCAGTCTGGGATACAGAGCAAAGCTCTCTTTCAGATGCTGTTCTTCCATGGCTCCTCTTCTTGCCAGCGTATTCAGATCTGTATTTTCTTACTTTCATAACCAGACAGACCTCCATTCACGTCAGCTATTACCATGGCCAGTTAAAGGCAACACAGTTGTTCATTTCAGTTTCTCTCATCAATTTTGTTTCCAGTATATCAGTGCAACCATCAGTGTGACTTAGGCAGCAATATTTGAGGCACAAGGGAAAACCTGGTTATTGGTGACAGCCTGGAGCTGACGCCCTCTACCGTCTTCTTCATCCATTGAGACACAGGACATAAGAATTACTGCTACGGTAAGCAGAAAATTCCACATGCCAATAGTTATGGTTTTATTAAGAAAATTCCACATGCCAATAGTTATGGTTTTATTAGTATCTTCATTTGTTTTTCCTTTATCTGAATCCTCATGGCCCAATCCCAGCCAAATGTACAACTTAATCTTATCGAGTCAGCTTCTAATCTCAGTCCTGGGTCTTCAGGATCTGCCCATCCTTCTGAGTTTCAGCTTGATAACCAAATATTTTGGCTAACGTAATCTCTATCACAGCCAAAATGTCACGGTGTTTTCTAAAACCAAGGAGCACACAGACCTGGACATCGCTGTCTTGTTGCTATCATGTTTTTACATTTGGGTTTTGCTGTCAGTGTTGTCAGCAAAGGAAAGGGAGATATGACAGGATGAAAAATGGAATGCCAAGCACAGAAGATTATTACAATGCTCTCCAGCAGCTTCAAAGGACTTACGTTGACGTTGGACCTCACAGTATTATTCTTGGCCATTTAATCTCTGACATGCCTGTGCTTCTGCAGAGAGAGGTTCTGACAGACATCTCTTTCTTGATCCAAAATACCCGAACAGAAGGACAGTGTGTTGATTAGGAGAGGCATATTGGGATGTACAGCTTCTTTGTGGGATGCACTTTCCTCACAAGGATGAGGAAAACTCCTGAAAGCCACCAGTGCTGCCCTTAAAACTGTTTTCAGCTACTGAAGAGAGAAAATCATGGTCCCAGAGATATTGCCCATTCACCTTGTGCTGACTGTACATGCTACACACCAGCTTCCTGTCTCATTTTAGAGGGCAGATGCTACATATCACATGCTGTGCTCAAGTTATATAGAGAACACCTGTGTAAACCTCCCTGTTTTCATTACCCATGTACCCTAGGAGCCGTCTTCTGTGAGTCTGCAGCCTTCTTTGCTCTGCATCATCATCACTCCTTACTTCGAATCCAGAAAAAACATGACCACCAACTCAAACATACCACCTGCACTGTGTAACCAACCCAGCTGATCCTGGCTAGTCGACTGTCTTAATGGTATTGACTGAGATCCTATCTGGAGAAAGCAGAGCTTGGTCCCTGAAAGGAGGTCTTCTTTAAAAAACAATGCCAAAGAAAAATAAAAAAGCAGAGATTTGAAAAGGAAAGGCCACATTTAGGCTCCTTATAGGAGATGCACTGTCCAGACCTTCCCTTGCAAGCTGTATTTGTCTAACCTGTGACAGCCCATGTGAGCACTGTGGTTGTCCATTGCACAGCAGGCACCACCAGTGTGGCTGTCCCCAAAAGAACACAGAGCACCTTTGGGGTGAATAGTGAGCACATATTTTCAAGTATGAGAAATTACACTTGTCATAAAGCGAACAGGAGCTGGGGTGTGGATTGGAAAGCAACCAGCACAACAGGTTCCTCCATGATGTCTGTGCATGGAGTTGCCTGCTGGAGGATGTGTCCTCCCCTTCACCCTCCAAAGAAGCAATAAAATAATCAGTTTTCTGGCTTTTCATCCAGATTAGGCTGAAAAAGAACTAACAAAAGAGAGTTCTGTAAATGCCTTCTGCTTCAGTCAGTCTGCAGTGCCAGCATGCTTAGCTAAAGACAGACCAATATATCAAATTGAAAAATATATAGGTGCCTGGAAATATTAATCTTGAGTATTTATCAATTGCGTGAGTGTTCTGGATGATGCGCAAGCCCACATGGCCCTTCAGGCCTCTCTTCCTTGATGAATTAGATTCATTGCTCATAGTTAAGTGCACAACCATCTTTTCTTGTTTTTCTTCCTCTGGGACCATCTGGTTTCTTGTATATCCTGCCAGGCTGTTGGCATCAGATTCACTGTAGTTTCCATCCAGCATCATAGTTTTTGCATGAGGTATTCCACACGTACATGGAAACTAGGAACATAAACAAGAAATACAGCTGAACTTTGGAAGAACGCTTTAGCAACAGAAATGATGCCTTTTTATTAACAGGCAGCTTGTAAACAGTTGAGCTTGAAATTTTAGTTGAGATACTCTAAGTTTCTCTTTAAACATAAAAGTCACTTGGGTCTTTTTACTTGTGTTCTGAAAGGAAGAGACATGGTTTAGTTACACTGCTTGGACAAGCATCTTCACAACACATTAGAAAATGCTTTAGCAGATATGAAAACTAGCCAGTTTTTTTTAGCTAGCTGTCTTCAGCCTTGCTGGCTTGAGATTCCTTATTTTGCAGTCTTTGTGTTTAAAAACATTCAAGGACAAAATGCACATTTATCCATGGAAATGGCTTATCTAGTACATGTTATGGGGGGAAAAGGGCCAAGTTCTAGTTTTGCAGATATGTGTTTTCTCTGTAAGTCTGATTTTAAACCAAGAAAAGGACCAAATTAAAAGCCTAATGTAAAATCCCAGTCCTGTTGAAGCTAATGTCAAAACTTGCACTGACTTCAGCAACACCAGCATGCATTCTAGAAATATAAAAAACCCCAATGAATACAGGTAGAATTTTGGATAGCAAATTCTGTGTTCTACTGATTAAAATCTGCAGATTTTCTGTCCCAGCAATATGGATTATATATTTGTATTCAATGACAATGGACTCCAAAGCCTCCTTCCTGATAGGAGTTTCTGTCTCTGATCCTCCAGAGGCTGCTTTCCTTACCAAAAAATACTTTGCCCCCAATTCTCTTCTCCACCAACTTTGATGTGTGGATTTCCCAAGGACTTGTTTTTAAGTTCAGCGAAACTAATTAAATATGTATACACAGAAATTGTATATATCCTGGACATATAGATAAGATATAAAAAAGTGTATATGCCTGAATACGTAATATTTGGGATGGCACTGGAAAACTCTGTGCTCAAAGTTTTTTCTTCAAATTATTTAACCACCAGATCACACAGTTTACTGAAGACCTGGAAATCAGCTTAATAATTGGTTTCTGTGTTCTAGTCGTAACAAAATTATTTGGTATCAGCAGATTGTGTGCAGAAAACCGTGACAAGTTTGCAGTCCATTTGCTCTATTTGTCAGATCCATCACTCCAGGAATTTCTTGGAGCACTCCGTGGGAACAGCTGAACATCCGTTGGGTTCTAAGACGTATTTTATACTAAGCAGGTGTACCTCAAATAATACCAAACCAGAACCACAACAACAACAACACAGTGAAGAATTACATCAGGCTCTTTATCATCAAATGATGACAATGATGACAGGTCCAGGAAATGGTAGGTGGGTGGGTGGAAGGGAAAGCTGTTAACAGCAATAAGCTCATTGCTGTAGAACCCAACAGAGAAACAAATTCTGCAGATTTCCTCTTAACCCTCAGGTCAAATTACTGTTCCTGTGGCTTCATGTACATGTGATAACAGTCACCCTTATGGACAAGGGGGCCTAACATACTGCAAACCCACCTCCACAGAGTCTTAAATCACCCCTATCTTCACGTAGGTGCATACGTGCAGAAGTATGCTACATAATTTCACCCTGCAGCAATTTTAGTCTATGATGTCTACACTAATAAATTAAGCACTGCCAAAGAGCCTCCCTGGGCATGGGAACTCAGCTGACAATCTTATCAGAGAGTCAGAATTGTCTCTGGCCTGAATGTCCAGGAAACAAAAGGTTTCGATGTACAATCTGGAATAGGCACAGACCACAGACTATTTGTCACAGACAACTCACAGCAACCTCTCTGATACTGAGGGAAAGAAGGGTTAGTTTTAGATACTAAGGTTTTAGTTTAAATACTCCTTGATCCCAGGCACATTTAATTTGTTAATGTAGACATACATAGAGCTTTTCTCTGCGGGGCCTAACATATTCATATTAAGATTTTTGGGGTGTTTGATAGGGGAGCAGCATTGCCTGACCAGATCTACATTTACAGTGAGATATGTCTCTTGTTTCTTCAAGAGCACTCACCTACAGTTTGCTTCAAACCTTTCAAATAATGCTGCTTAGTATCTCTGTTCCCATTACCATCACTGAGGATTAATATTGTCACATGCTGAAGACTGGATAGAATACTGTGCCTTGTGTAGTAAAAAGGCATTTTCTGAATACAGAATTCAGTGCCCAAGACTCAATAAAGGGCAGATTTCTGATATAAATAACATCACTGGATATGGGAAAACGTTCCTGAAAACTCTGCATGAGAGTAACACACTCTCTCAGTTCATCCTTCCAATACAGTTAAAGACAAAGGAGAGGGAGGGTGGCCTATAAAAAAAAATACAGGTATATTCTAGGCAAGTCAAACTTAGACAGGAAGATTTCTGTTACTTCCTGTGTACTGTCAAAACACCATCTTCTTTGGACATGGGAAGTCTAAGCAGGGCTGGCTAAAAGGCCAGAGACCACTGCTCATGTGCAGCAAGTAAAACACACTTGGCTTCAACAGCTTGCATAGAGCATTTCCACCTTGTGTTGCAGAGAACTGCTGGGCCCTGGATGAGGACTAGGATGGGAGGAATAGATAATCAAGCTACCCAGGATCTGTTCAAGTAGCTTTCCAGAGCCACAGTTGTTGAGAAGGCCTTGGAGAGGCCTGATATTTATTCCAATCACTTTTTAAAGTGTATCTAACTAAATTTTTGCTGAGACGTCAGCTAGGAAAGGTACTGGGCTGATTGATATGTTGTCTATTCTGCACTCCACCAAAGTCATAGGAAGAAGTGCAAGGGGAAGAGGAATTGCAAAGCCAACAGAGTAGTTCAGAGAGGGAAATGCCAAATCATATTAAAGTGGATGTCTGCACTGGCATTTATGAAAGGCTGATACCAGGAGTCAAAAGCGGTAGGTGACTAATGTTACCTTTGAACTAATGTGGGGTGTTCCTAATTGGAAGAAAGAAGCTGTAAAGCATGGTGATGTTCTGGGTCTGTGGGGACATAAAAAATTTGGTCCCAAGCCCTAGTGTTAGTGTTCAGAAGGTGATGGTGTTTAATTACAACCACAAGGAAACGGGGCTCACAGATCTGTAGGATAATTCAGGCTGGAAAGCACCTCAGGAGATCTCTAGTCCTATCTCCTGTTTACAGCAGAGCCAGGCTGCTCAGGGCTGCTTGTCAAGTCTTGAAAAACTCCAAGAAAGCAGGATGAGACCGACCATAGCACATTAAAAAGTACAAGTGTAAACTTGGCTGAGTGTTGTTTGTGTTTGGTAGCGGAGAACAACTCCTCTATTACATCCACTGGATTCAGTTTCCAGACTAGGGCACTGAATGTAGAGGGAGGAAATTAATTTGCTCTGAATAACACCTTTAGCTTAAAAATGCAGGAATTGTGGCAGCTGCAGTGAAGTATCAGATTTGATACTTTCCTCTGTTGCCATCCCCACACAGTTCCACATTGCAGTCTTCCCCAGTTCAGATCACACTCTTCTTTTCTCTGAAGTTTCTATGAAGACCTATGAGACCACCTCCGGTTTTTCTGATGCTAGCAGTTCACTTTGAGGTGAAGTGGCCCAAGATCCAATTATACACGCACTGATGTCAGTGGTGTAGTGGTATTTGTAGACACAAATACAAAGACCAGGTCGACTGTAAGAAAAAAAAAGCATGAACAAAAACCCTTCTCACCCTCTCCCGCAGTTTCCTCTCCTTCCGCTCCTGCACCGTAGTCAGGTAATTCACAGCCGCGTATTCCAGCACCGAGAGGAAGACAAACACAAAACTGACCCACAGGTAAATGTCCACTGCTTTGATGTAGGAAACACGAGGCATGGAGGCATTCACCCCAGTGATGATTGTGGACATGGTCAGCACAGTGGTTATCCCTGGAAAGAACCAAGATAAATCAATGTTATGGACTGCTACAGTCCATAAGGCTTTTGTCTCAAGAAAAACAGATGCTCTAAAAGATGGCAGAACCAATTTGTTCCATATCTAACAATGCAGAACTGTTTCACTGCTTTCACTTCCATGTGCAATGACTGGGTTTAGGTTTGAGGAGCAACAGAGCAGCCATAATTTTGCTAGGAACTACATTTAACTCCCTCCGTAACATCTCAGGTTTTAGCACAGTGCTTAGGGTGATGTCTGCTAAGACCAGTGGTGACAAGGACTCCTGTTTCCTATCTGTACCAATCTGTGTTACAGGCACTGCTAGGAAGTAACCCAGTATTGTTTTTTGGTCACAGCTAATGAAGATTTGGTCTAAATCACTGATCTTAAAAGGGAAGTGCAATAATGATAAAATGTTTTGCCTGAAACTATGGAAAAGCAAAGCGTTATTTTTTTACCTCTAGGAATATTTGTCTACAGCTCAAGCTGTGGGAATCAAAGTTTTGAACAACAACTGCGGGATTATGCATCTAGATGCATTCATGTATATGTGTTTATAAACATATATGTATGTATTTATGCTTATATACATATATGTGTGTGAAGATGTATATACATACACATGTGTATATGTATATATATTTAGACAAATAAAGATAAAACCCTGCAACATAGTATATACTTTGGATTGTTATGCAGAGAAAAATATTTACAAGTTCCAAAAGCCACTTAAATAGAGAAAACAGAACCAAAAAGCAACCATAGCTACTTCATCTCTTTCAGAAGTGAGCACTGTAAACACAGCTACTGTTGTTCCCCTTGCATCAGGATCTAAGTTATTTTTAATAATATCCACTGAACACATTTCTCTCAGTGGAGCAGACTCCTGACTGCCTCTTCTCATGTGTTTGCTGCAGTGCATAGCTCCTTAAGAGAGACAAATTTGTGGGCTAAAATACTGCGTGTGTACTTTGAGTATTGGAAGCCTTACATATTAACATTCAGAGATCTTTCCTATTACACTTTTGCCTTTCTCTAACCTATGCATGCAGTGATAAACAAATCAGCTCTTTTATGCTCAGCTGAAAGAATTTCCTCCAATCCTGATGTAAACAAAGTTCCTCTTGATGGGCTTTACTTATCTAGATATATCCAGAGAGGCAGATTGGTGTTACATTATATTAACCATCAGATAATACAAACATATGCTTGCCCAACATCTTTAACCATCAAAATGAACAGCTCCCTTTCCTGCCAAAGCTGCCACATTCAAAGACTTTCGCTCAGTCATGTCTTGTTGCACTTGTCCTTACCCAAAGAGACTCTGGCGGGAACTGCTCGTCGGTCGATCCAGAAGGACACCCAGGACAACATGACCATGAGGGTGGCGGGGAAGTAGGTTTGGAGCAAGAAGAAGAAGATGTGTCGGCGTAAAGTGAAGTTTATGTAGAGGCGATTGTACCAACCTTTGAGACAATAGAAAAGCCAGAATCAGTGAGAACAGCCTGGCTGGTAGGCACGTAGAGGAAAGATCTTTCTATTGATCTGTTATTTCTAAAGGGTAGTAAAAAGAGAAACTGATCTTTCAAAACACGTACTGTCCAGATCATGAAGACTACATTTCAGTGACATAAAATTCCAAGAGCTCTTTAAGAAGCAGTTAATACAGTATTAGGCTTAGCAATAGCATTAAACAGAAAATGCCAATACCTGTGCTACTGTAGAAAGCCAGTCTTGATGTAGTGTGGAATTTTTGTATCAAAAACTGAGACAAAGAAATCTTTTCATCAGTTTTCAGAGATTCATTCCCATTTTTCCAATACAACATCAGATCTTCATCAGTGTAAGCATCTTAGGGAAAGAGGAAACACGATTTGATGTGACTTTAGCTTGGAGGGGGGAAAAAAGTTACTAGATTCAGCCCAAATTAACAAACACGAATACAGAGAATGGATTCAGAGCAGCCCTGAGGAGAAGGTCTTGGATGTGTTGGTTGACAAAAAGCTCAACATGACCAGCAGTGTGCGCTTGCAGCCTAGAAATCCAACCACATGCTGGGCTGCATTTGATTCGCCGAGGTGAGTAACTCCAGAGAGGATGCCTTCAACGAATGGCAAGGGGGCTGGAACTCGATGATCTTCAGGTCCTTTCCAACCCTAACTATTCCATGATTCTATGAAAAGATGTGTGACCAGCAGGTTAACGGAAGTGATTCTGCCACTCTACTCTGCTCTTGTGCTCTTGTATTCAGCTCTGGGGCCCTCAAAATAAGAAGGACGTGGACCTGTTGGAGTGAGTCCACAGGAGGGCCATGAAGATGCTCAGAGAGCTGGAGCACCTCTCCTATGGAGACAGGCTGAGAGAATTGGGCTTGTTCAGCTTGGGGAGGAGCAGGTTCCAGGGAGACCTTAGAGCAGCTTCCAGTACCTAAAAGGGCCTACAAGAAAGCTGGAGAGGGACTTTTCACAAGTGCATGTAGTGACAGGACAAGGGGGAATGGCTTTAAACTGAAAGAGAAGAGATTGAGATTAGATATTAGGAAGAAATTCTTCCCTGTAAGGGTTGTGAGGCACTGGCACAGGTTGCCCAGAGAAGCTGCGGCTGCCCCATCCCTGGCAGTGTTCAAGGCCAGGCTGGATGGGGCTTTGAGCAACTTGTCCTAGTAGAAGGTGTCCCTGCCTATGGCAGGGGGATTGGAACCGGATGATCTTTAAGGTCCCTCCCAACCCAAACCAGTCTGGGATTCTGTGCAGAGCGAAAGGGCAAGAAGGTTGTTTGTAGGGGAAAATTTCAGTGAAATGGCTGGGAGGACCTCAAAACACCCTGATGTTGGTCCTGGCACACCCTGGAGAAAGTTTACAGAGCAGCCACAAAAATCTCACCGCTTACATCACTTTCTCCACAGAACAATTCCCTGCCAAAGAAACTGAGCCCAGGTCACAGTGTTTGCAGTATCAGAATTTTACCATACATAAAGCACATTGGTGATAAAGTTTAGAGGAAAAGCAATGATCATTACAATCAACTGTCACATTTATCTCACTTTCAAGTGTCATCGTGGTACTTGAAAGCACCACCTTCCCAGCAGAAACAATGAACGGAGCAAAACTTCTCCCCCAGATCAGGAAGCTGCTCAGAACCAGTATATATTGAACATTTCTGTTGGTGGGTTTTGAGGTTTTCTTTTTAAAGTGCCATCTACTAAAATTAATGAAGGATGCTTTCCTTGCAAATTCACCTGCCTTGCAGCATAAGGGCTAGACATACAACACAGCAAGTCAACAGGAAGACTGTTAGTAACCCTGATGAACTACTTTTTCAAGCTCTAAAATAGACTGTGTTCTGAAATGCGTTGCCTGTGTTTGTGCAGCCACCCATAGAGCACATTTAGCTAGAAACACAGGTACCACGTACAGCTTTCCAGCTCCAGAGAACACGTCTGAGAGTCCAAGGGGAAGCGGCTGAAGTCCATGTTGCACATTGCTGTCACTGTGATCCTAGAAGTTAAAAATGAGAAAAGTTGGTTTCCATGAGGAGCAATAGGGGAGAATGTTATCATAAAAAAAAAATAAATCATTTTGCAGCTTTAAAGCCAGTAATTATGTATAATGTTAGCAAAAAAACCCCCAAAAAACGCCCACCAACTCTCCAAGACCAAGCAAGATGTATTATACAAAGAAATTCCAAAGGAAGCTGTAATTTCAATGTCTATCAAGGAACTAAAGCACTATCTCCGATATTAAAGTAGTACTAATGTCAGTACAGATACTTCCATTGTGTTTTATATCCAACTATTTCCGTACAAGGCAACAACATAAAATAACATCACCATTTACATTCAAAGGTTCTTTTATGACCACTTTGATCAAAGTTTCCTGATTTCCCCCATTGCTCAGTTCCCTCCGTAGTCACCCCAACAATGAAACAAGCCTGAGGAACACGACCATCCTTATTGCAAGCCACAAAATTCCTCCAGTACACACATTATTAAGGCAAAAGCAGTTTCTTTCAGTCCTTGAGCAAATTCTTTCAATCTTGGGGGTGTATTCCTGGGGCAAGAGGTTAAAATGGGTGCAGGTGCCTTTCAAAAGGGGAGATTTTTTTGCCTCCGTTAAATTCATGTCTTAGCTAAAGAGCTGCAGCATTATTTGCTCCAGTTTGTAAATTAGTCCAGTTGTGCACAACATTACGTAAGTTTTCCAGTGGGTCATTCAACTTGCTCTTGTGGACAGATTTGCAGAGGAGCTCTGATTTAGTAGAGGCAGATCAGCTGTGAGTCATCATTTCAGAGCCCGACATATGTTGGCTGTGACCATTTTTCAGGTTCACTGCAGACGTTGATAAAGAGGTTTCCTTTTTTGAACCTTTTTCTGTTCCAGGGATTGTGATCCAAACCCTACTCTGACCCTGCACACTCATTTCCCCTCAAAAGCACACGCTGTTCATTTTGACTATAAAACTAGAGCAAAATTTTGCCAGATGAATAAATCTTAAAGAAGCTTTTTGGGGATATGCTCCAGAAGGAATTCTGTAGCAATGACCTCTCCCAGTTGTGTAGCATTTCAGCCTCATGTAACTCAGCCTCATTACAGTGTGCTATTTTCTTTCTTCGGGGTCACCTAAACTGTGGCATAAGCTGTGGGCATTAACAATTTGTTGGACAGAGCCTTGGGTGGCACGGTTTAGTGTGAGGTGTCCCTGCCCATGGCAGGGGGGTTGGAACTAGATGATCTTAAGGTCCTTTCCAGCCCTATGTATTCTATGATTCTATGATTATACTGATCTTTCCTGATAGTTCAGGCAGATAGACTTTTTTGCACTTACTGCAAAGACCTCAGACAACTGAAGGAACCTTCTCAGAAGGTCAGCTTATCACACAACAGTGTATCTGATTACCCTTTATATTAATTCAAACTTCCTGGTGTACCCAAATCAGAGTAGAAGCAGACATTTATCTTCAACATTGCAAACAGTTCCTTGACACCTACTTTAAATGGCTTACAGCATAACTGTAAAAAGAAGCACAGAAGAGAAGCAATAATGCTCAGCCTCTTAGAACTACTGCCTATTAATGAGACCGTAGATGGACAGTGAAGAAAAGGGGTAGACAGAATAATAATGTACATGGGAGGGAGAATGGCAATATAGAATAATGTACTATTTACACAGGATTTATTTTTTTTTTCACAGATGAGAACTAGAAGGTGGTAAATTAAGCTTGCTCACAGGTCAGAAAAGTCAAAGGCCAACTTCTATGTGTCTGCTCAACTGTTTTATTGGAAGGTAAAAGTTTATAACACCATTCTCATATTATATTCCAAGTACATAACAGTCTCAAAACACTTAGATTGAAGATCAAAGATCTCTATTTATAGATGCAAGTCATTCCACTATTTAATGCTCTTAAATAGCACTATATTCTCACTAATACACCACCAAATATTTTTGCTTTATCTGTCTTCCTACAAGACTTTTCCAGTTTTATAAACATCCAAACTCAATGAAATAGTTATTTCATTGAAGTTGCTAAGCAGGGAATTATTTTTATCTGACAGCAATCACACTAGAATAGCACTTTAATCTATGAATAGCTCGCAAGACAAAATTTTAAATCTACATTGATTCAAAGATCAAAAGAATGTTTACAACCGTCATGTTTATTTACACAAAGACAGCACAAAAGCATTTTTTGTCAGAGCTGACCTAGAAATTTTCAAGTAAAAACTAGTTTTGCTAGACAAGCATAAAGGGAAGTGAAAATAAAGTTTAGAACAGAAACTTGTTAACATATAAGCTCAGACTTTCCACTCATGTATAGCAAAGCACAGAGCTAAGACTAAGATCCTCTTTCTGCTTAAAGAATAAGTTATCCAAAATCCATGTTCATTAGACCATTTCTCTCCCACCACTTCTTGTAGCATTTATTCACTTTCTCCTCTACCCATGCGCCTTACCCAATTCCCAAGCTCACGCATGTATATCTTCCTGTTCAGTTATCCATTGATCACTTGAAATGCTCACTTGTTAAATACTGTCCATCTCCTAACAATAGCCCTGTGCCTCAGTGTTACCCAGCCCACCTTACCTTCCACTCCTTGCTTTTACATTGCCTCTTCAGCTGCATTTCCCCACTGCCAAACTGTGACACTTCTCTCCTACTGCAGCCTCCTTCCCCACCTCATTTTACCATGTCATATAATACATTAACTTTTCACTTCCAGGTTTATAAAGATCTGAATTTTTGTGATCCTCATGGATTTTCTTAGACCTGTTCACACAAATGGTGCAGACAAGATAGTACACAGAATGTACACTATATATGGTGAGCAGCCATCTTATTCTTGTCTCTGTGCCAAGAGTGTGGGGGGGAAGCCACATGATTGTATTAGCATACATACAAGCAAATAAGCCTTATGGATACACTGGGTCTAGTTTTGCTGAGCAAAGAACAAGCTCTTGCAGCTTCTTCCCAATTACTGTAATTAAACCCCACCTCAGATCTGCATACAAAACAGTGTAAACATATACTAGGATCCAGTTTCCTACAGATGCTGGCATGCACAGTGCAACAGGAGGCAGGGTTCATACGCATAGCCCACAGGAAAGGAAGGGACAGGGAAGAGACCCAGCTGATCCCTAACATAAATAGCTACTCCCCCTCCCCGTCTGCAGGGCCTGTCTTCTCTAAAGGGCCTGTAACCTTCCATTCCAACACACCAGTGCTAGGAGCCATCCCACCATGTTTCTGTGATGCCTATGATATCATATCCCCGTAGTCGTGCACACATTTGTAATTCCTCTTGTTTGTTCCCCATGCTACGGGCATTTGTATAGAGGCATCTGAGCCGAGCTCCAAATGAAGCCGGCTCATTGGCTGGAGCGGTTGGAATATCTCTACATTGCTCCAAGCATATATTATAGGTTCTGGCAACTGACTGGGTTTGTTGGGATGGAAATTTTCACAAGTATTACACAGTTTAGAAAGTACTTTTACCTTTCCATGATCACAAACTTGTGAAAACAGTACCATAAAATTCTGCAATTTTTCCCTAAAACCTCAGATACTAGACTCTTTTGTCAAACACGCATATAAGCTTTTGTCAGCAAATTTGGAAAAAGTCTTATCTTTTTCCCTGAAGTTTCAAATACCACATGAATAACAAAAGACCCAAGCATACAGGAGAAAGTCAGGGTTATTACTATTATTGGGGTTAGCAGTAATGCTATTTCACAGCTCTTAACCCCCACCGACAGAAGAAGTTGCATCACATTTAGCAAAAGAGCTTGGAGGAATGCAAGGGCACTTTGGAAGGAAGTATCAAGAATTTTATCTTACGGAATAGTTGAACAATAGAAATGCAAGCACTTACACAGAATTACCAAGTTCCATTTAAACCAAGAACGTCCATCTTGCTCTCAGGGGTGATTTTTAAGACATCCCACAAACAATCAATAAGCCAACAAATTTCAGTAATCAAAAATAACTAGCCTTGTCAGTCCATTTACTACAAAGTAACAGATTAACCTTGAAGGCTTCAAGCTGTAAGTTGCTTTCTCTTCAAGCAACCAAATATTCCTTTTTCAGGTGTCGTGGTTTAAACCCAGCTGCCATGCAGCCCGCTCACTCACTCCCCCCCTTCTTCCCCACCCCTGGTCCTGGAGGGATGGGGAGGAGAACTGAAAGAATGTAACTCCCACAGGTTGAGATAAGAACAGTCCAGGAACTAAGGTATAACACAAAACCAGTACTGCTACCACCAATAATAATAATGATAAGGGAAATAACAAAGGAAGAGAATACAACCACTCACCACCCGCCGACAGATACCCAGCCTGACCTGAGCAGTGATTTAGCCTTTCCAGGTAACTGCCCCCAGTTTATACCCTGGGCATGACTTGCTGTGGTATGGAATACCTCTTTGGCTAGTTTGGGTCAGGTGTCCTGTCTCTGCTTCCTCCCAGCTTCCCCTCCTCCCTGGCAGAGTATGAGACTGAGAAAGTCCTTGATTGGAGTGATCATTACTTAGCAACAACTAAAAACATCGGTGTTATCAGCATTGTTCCCAGGCTGAAATTCAAAAACACAGCACTGCACCAGCTACTAAGAAGGAGAAAAATGACTGCTACTGCTGAACCCAGGACAGTCTGACACTAACAATAACAAGAAAAACTCTTCAGTGTTGTTTTGTAAGCACTTGGGATACATATCCTATACAGCACCAAAGTGTTCTTAGGCGTTAGGACTCTGCAATTTAATGCACAATATGTTCACATGCCCTCCTGAGAGAAGAGGGCCAATCTGAAATAAATTCTAAATAGGACTGCTGTGAATAGCATGTTGCTACTGAATAAGAAGGGTGACTGATCATAATGGAGAGCAAGAAGTATCCAACTTCTGCCCCACCATTTGTGTGTGATTCAGGTGGCTCCCACAGAGAGTTCAGAAGTGAGACAGTTCATCTGATATTGTGAGGTTCGTGACCCAAAACAACTTATTGGTATATCCATATGATTTGGGTGTCCTGCTGACTGGTACATCCATATCATGTGCTGTGGATTTTAGAGACTGCCCGTGTTTTTAATGGGAAACATACATCTAACAGTGAAATTTAAGAGCCTTTGCTTCATGATTATTGGGTGCTTTGAAAGGAGTGAGAGCAGAGCTCTGCTGAAAAACCATGGAATTCAAGTGAGCTCAAGTAGTGAGAGCATTCCCAATCTCCCGGAAAAGAGCAGCCAGAGCTTTAGAGTCTCTGTCATCATCCCCACTCCATACGCGCTAATGGATCTAGGTCAGGGAAGAGACTATATGCTTCTTTAAAAAGCTCTGGTTTTTCACAAATGCCTGTCAAAAGACTGATGTCTAGGAATATTCTGTAGAAGCTGTACAGTATTGTTGCACATAGCACAGCATCTTTGGAAGTTGCTAGAAGAAGCTCACTATCTCCCTTGCTGTACACAGTTCATTTCAAAAAGTTGATCTATCTCTAAAAGCATACAAAAGTAGACTATTCTTTATTCAGCTGTCCTAGAAATCCATTCCAAAATGTATTGGTGCAATGGAACTGTTGAACAGACATACTTTGTTTGATTTAGGTAAATTAATCAGGTGGAGAATATTGTGCCAGATGATGTCAGTAGCAGTAGGACCAGAAAGAGCACCTATATGATTCAGTCCATAAATGCTTCTTCAAAGTTATCTGCTCATTTATCCATTCTCTTGCCTGTTTCATGTCTATTTCTGAGGTCCTGCAATGAAGACATATTGACTTTGTGAATTATTGTTGTGATGAGATTGCTGAGTTGAAAACATAAGCTGAGCAGCTGAAAAATTGCTATCAGACCACACTTTTAAGCTAGTATTTTCTTTCCCCTACTTACAAGCTAATGTTATCTTCCCACTGTTGTGAATCCAGGTTAAGTATCAGTGAATTTATAAAGCTTCCCTCCTACATCAGTGGCTGAAAAAGAATGAAGAGAAAGAGATGTAGTTCTGCTTAATGGAAATATCCAGATTTTATTACTTTATTTTTTCATTAAAAATTCAGGCAAGGTCTGCAAATTGTTCTTGAGCTCTGCACAGTCCTGTATAATGAAGCAGAAATGTCCACTGGAGAATGAAAAGCAAAAGAAAGAGTAATTGGTTTCTAAGGTCTTTGAAATTAGGGTGACGGGCATTAACTCTGCATGTTAGAAAGCATGGTTTTCATGTTCACTGTCATTCTTACTGTTTTGTGAATGCCCGGATAAGTAATCTGTATTAATGGAATCCGTCATTCTTCATCCTTTCCATTCCCAAGGACCCTGAATAGCAGGCTTAGATGCAGTAAACTCCTGACCTCCAAGTAAATCAAGATGCTCAACCAAATGAAAAGAGTAACAGTGAATTTCAGGATGAGAGCAATCAAGAATGGCTTGTCCATTAGCTATAACTTTTAAAGCTCTGGTGCACCCAACTTGCAGTAAAATTGTTAATAACGAAAAAAAATAAAAGTTGGTATTCGTTGGTTTTAGTCCTAATTGTAACAACTTCTATCTTGAAAGTGATGCTTTGCATGATTGGTTCCATTGTGTCTATTACTGAAAGGCTGAATACTTTCATCTGCATAATGCTGTGATGGAGTATAATTAGTAAAATGCTATTTTGAGTCTGAAGTAGCTTTCTGTAGCCCTACCCATCTCAAAAACTATTGTCTCATTAAGGAGCTGAAAACGCTATTGTGCCTTCTGTCAGCAGTTCAACTTTCGTTATATTTGACCAAGTGAGCTAAAATACAGTGAATTAAAGTAGCATATTGAAACACTTTCCTAAACACTCTCTTGATATAGCCATCCCAGAGAGCATAGTCTCCTAAATAGCTCAGAGAGAACAGTTTACATCTGCAGTTATAAAACGGCTGCCGTTTACTGAAACACTGATCAAGTTTTTGTTGAGTATGTGCATCCTCAGGGACCTTCTAAAAGCAATCTGTTGGCTGATGTTAGTTACTCTGTAGTTGTTATTAGCCATTATTAGGCTATTCCATTAGTCCAATACTGGTTATGTGATCTTGCTGACAGGCAGATCAAGTGGTCACTTGGCTTTCATGAATGAATTCCCAGTTTATTCAAAGCACAAGCTGCTATATTCTTTATGCTACCCTTTGAGTTAAGGAACACTCAGTATGTCACCTTCTTGGCCACTGTGCCTCAAAGAAGAATACTTGTGACATAGCCTATATGACCGTAAAGCTCTGTGCACAGTGTAGCTGTGAATAGGTGAACAACAACTGAAATGAGGGTATTGCACTTGAAATACAGCATTGCTATAATTGCAACGTCTTTCTAGAACTAGCACTTTTCCTTATTTCTTAGGAAAATAAGGATCAGATGTCCTTATCTGATTACAGTAAATAACCTACAGGCATCCCAGTTAAGCGAATTACTATCCCAATTAAGGAGCACTTCTTGCTGATAAGTATCATTAGGTTTAATTCCATTCCTTGAGAAATGTCCTGATCAAGGCTATTTCTCAATTTAGTGGTATGTAATCTAATAGTTAAATAAATTAAAAAAAAGGTGACATTTGAAGAAGAAATGAGAAAGAATGAAATTGAATAAATTGGCAATATGAGCATAGGTTTGGATGAAATGCATCCGAGCAAGCTCTACAGAAACTAGAGAAAACATTGCCACTATTGCTGTGGTTAGTTTTGATATCTCACAGGGAGTAAAATAGTAAACCCTACAAAATGTTTTTTGGTTTGATTTTTTTTTCCCCTTTCCTTTAAGGTAGTATCTGATTATAATGAAAAACCAAAATGACTTATCATAAAGAAAAATTTAGATTGTTAGAAACTGTGAGAAAGAATAGTATCAGCTACTTGAAAAATAAACTTCATTGGGGCACATCATAGGAGAAATTTCTTTTACCTGAGGTAGGATTTCTTGCTGGAATAAGATAGTCATGGATAGGCTATGCAGACAGCATGTATGACCTGGTGAAAACATGAGAAGTGGGAGAGCAAGTTCAGTCAAATATGTTGAGTTACAGCAAAGCTGGATCTCCCATATCTACCTCAACGGTATCTGTTTATTATACACTAATGTATAACAGGGTGGGGTGGGGGTGGGGAATGACTTGTTCTGGAACATTTTGGGAGTTCCCAAGATTATTTTTTTTCCTCCTGGTACTTTACAAACTAGTTCTAGAATAAAGTTTTATTATTTAAAACTCAATGAGGTTTATTTCCTGAAAAGAGGGAAAAGAAATAGGAGTGCAAGTAGGAAGATGGAGCATGGTGGGTAAGGAGAGATGTAGGAGCAGAAGAAGAAATTCCAGTCTGGAAGCAGTGTCTTGCCAAGAAGGGAGCAATAGGCCAGGTAAGTACACCTTAGTACACCTCTATTTAGGGAATAGTGCTATTAGAGGTAATTGTGCTGGCCAGTAGTTTCTAACCTTTTCCCTTAGCCTTTTTAAAGAACTGCAGTGACTTTACCAATATATTAAAAGGAAGTGCATTCAGTGCAGCTAAAATATTTTACCCCTAAGAGCTCACTGTTTACCAAGGATGTTGTAGATTAGCAGCTTGTAATTTTTAAAGCACCTAGCAAATGTCCTAGAAAAACTGCCAGGAATTTTCTTTTCTGGTGTGGCAGTATAGATTTAGAGACAGATGGAGTTTTCTGAGGTCTTCTAGTCCAGCCCCTGCTCCAAGCACGGCTAATGACAGGTTAGGTTGCTCAGAACTATGCCCTAGTACTAACCAGGAAAAGGAGCTGATAGCTAAAGATGTGTGAAGATACTTTATGCGCTATCAAACCCCACAGTTCTCTCATACTGTCAAAGGACATAAAACCAATGCTTCTTTTGATTTATGTTCTTACTGAATCCCTGAAATATTTAAACAGATGGTTTATGACTGTCCAAGATTTGTCTATTCCAATGGGTATTTTAAGCTGGGTAAAGATTTTTCTGAGTTTGGGTAACTCTGGAACTGTCAAAAGATATGTATTATCTTATAATTTAAGCACAGTCTGCTTTCTGCAACATGAAATCTTTCTACATTCAGAGGCTTACTGAAATAAAAGTGACCACATTAAACATAACTTCTGGTTTACCTGAAACAAATTCTTAGTAATGATAAGCTTGCTGGTGGCTCAGTATGAATAGGTTTATTTTTCACAGTGAAGAGAAGAAAAACACCCCACACAGAGTAAAAAAACCCAAACAACCGAAACCCCAAAACCCAATATATGTGTGCTCTCCAATACCTAGTTATTGTCTATATCTTTCTGCATTAAACACTCCAAAAGGGATTTGAATATTTTGAAATAACATTTTCTACTAAATTGGTGTTGCTGTGTTTTACTCACTGCTCTGTTTAAAGTCTTCCTGGAAAATCAGAGTCCTTAAGGAATATACTGCACCACATAAAACTACTGGCAAAATGCATGGGCAAAAGTAGATGCTTTTATATAATAATGGTGCATTCATAGTCCATAGCACAATAGCATATCTTGCATAACAGATGTCAATAGTTATCCAAGCATTATTGACACTTCCAGAAATGTACAGTGCAGCACATGAAGTATAAATTCCCATGTATTGCTGCTAGTTAAAAAAATAAATAAATAGTGGAAAGACTGCTCGTAAGTTAGAATCCAATTTCCCAGGAAATCTAAGCAATTGTAAAAAAAATAAATAAAAATACTCTGGTAGAGAGTGGCACAGTCAGAAAAGAAAGCAATCTAATACATTGCTGCGCATGACTTTCTGCAGGATGTGACACACTGTAAAGGTCATTATGCCCATCACTACAGCCTAACATTTTGTAGCAGTGTGATCTACCTTGTTTGTGAAGCATATGCTAAGCAGAAAGGGAATAGGGAGTTGGTTGTTATTTAAACCTGACAGCCAAAATAACCCTCAGTACTTTGCCTTCAACTCCAAGTGGCCAACTGTTCAAAGGTGTGCTCGGGGGACCTATAGTTGCACACTTTGTAAATAGTCATCAAGGCTGAAAATTACAGGTGCCATCCATCCTTGTGCTTTTTCATTTGTTATCTTCTCACTTACAGCTGCTTTTTTTTTTTTCTTTCAACAATGGGGTTGCATAAACACACTTAAAGTGCCCTCCTTTTACAAAAATGAGACTTTTTATTAAAAAAAAAAAGCAACAACCACTTCTTGAATTTCAGACTGCTTTGAAACACCAGCAGTTCCCCTCAGGAATGAATGCCCTCTTAGTTGTCCACGTCTTTATACTTTCCGTAATAGAGTATGAAGTGGCTTTCTACCCTTCATAAAAATCCAAATGTTGACATCACCTCTTTGCTGCAGTCAGGAAGCATTCATCTAAACAAAGTTCAACTTAATTGCTGTTACCTTCTGAATTCTACATTTACCTATATATTTATTTTCTGAGAGCAAACTTAAAGTATTCTGGCATTGTTTTTAACACTGATGACAACTGATAAAAGGAGCGTGACCAGGAGGTTGAACAAGGTGATCCTGCCCCTCTACTCTGCTCTTGTGAGACCTTACTTGGAGTATTGTGTACAGTTCTGGTGTCCTCAACATAAAAAGGACATGGAACTGTTGGAACAAGTCCAGAGGA
>JANHGB010013399.1:0-10371 GCA_026283785.1 Coracopsis vasa
ACCCGTAACAGGTCACCCCTTTCCATTAGATAGCTCAGGGTTGATCCCCCCTTGCGGTTATAGCTAAGCTCTATCTACATTTCCCGTCACAGGTTTCACATATCATATTTTTACATCTTGTGGTTACTTAGTGTTACATGCAACCATATTTTCTAACAGGCTGTTGTCCAACATTTCAGAATTTAATGAACAAAGAATATCATTTATTACAGTGGTTTGATCTTTTTTGGGTTTTGTTGTTGTTGTGTTGATTTTTTTGGTGGGGTTTTTTTTGGTTTCTTTTTTTCTATTTTGCTGATTTAGTTTATCACATTCCATTTTCTTTACAATGGCAAAGCAGAATTTTCATCTGCAGAGGCAGCCCTGACTTTTATGCTTATCCAGCTTCTATATCTTTGCTGTGTATTTAAATTCTCTTCAAGAGACTTGGAAAAAAGCCTGGACATAACACCATTTTGAGTGATTCTTTTATGGTACAGCTAACAGCTCCTTAATGTCACTTCTGAAATAGAAATGTGTAAAAAAATGAAATCAGTTTACATAAAAAAATGTCAAGCAGTCAGCACTGTTAGAAACATTGCAACTTCTTAAGACTACAACACTTCCTTCTTTTCAAGAAATTCCCTCAATGTCTATAAGGTATTCGATCTAGTAAGACATTTATTCATGTTTGGATTGGCAAATGCAACCACCCAAATAATTAAGTAGCTGAAAATTATTGATCTGTTAGGCATAATGTGGTTAATGTCAGAAATGTTTACAAGAGTAAGGTTAACATTAATACATACTTTTCCCTTGTAAAATTATTCAGTTAGGTCTTAAGACCACATCTCTTTCCAATAATCTTCAAAGATTCAATGGAATCTTAGTTATTTCTATTTGTTAGACGTGAAGCAATTTAAAAATGTTTAAGACAAGCTTGTTTTTCAAGCCAGTAAAAATACCGCTTCAGATATATTGAGTATGACGCTGTAATATCTGTTATGACCACTCCGGTCACAAATTTCACCTGAAGTTTGAGAAAGATACAGTAGCATTAAATTAAGAGTCTGTGGCAACAATGAACATTTAGAGCTATTAATACAGACAGACAAAAATAATGGTTTGAAAATCTGCTTTTACACACTGTGCCAGCTAAGGTATTTTTAGTGCTAGTTTAAAGTGTCACAACAGCAATAGCACATTTTGACCACTAGAAATAAATTTGAAAGTTCATGGTGAAGCTAGGCACTAAAAGCAACAGCAAACACTCTTTTTTTGCAGCCCACTACTTTTCATTGCAAAATCAGCTTACCAGTTATTTACAAAAGTATTATTTAAAACCTGCTAATTCATTTAGGCCAGATAGACCAACCAGGTTTTCTAATTGATTTATTTTTGTTGTACATACTTATTCTTAATATTTCAATGCTATAATGAACAGTATGACATCAAGCACCATCATTCTGTATGTTGGTACCCAAACGGTCCTAGTTATTTGAAGTAAGGATTATATTTGAACTTCCTGGACTCTCTCTATAAAATCCCAAGTGATAATAAGAAGGCACAGTCTTATTAAGTACAAGAACTAAGGGGTGGTAAAAAAAGCTCAACGTGCTGGTTCAAAAGAAAGACAAGAAAATTCTTCTTCATGTAGTTGAGTTGTGGAACTCTTAGTCAAAGACTGCATGCTAAAAATACACAGAAGCTCTATAAGTACCTGGCTTAAATCATGTAAAAAGATCTGTGGTGAGTTGTTAAGTATGAAAACACACCCATTGAGTCAGAAAGCCCCTGAACTGTAATTTGTTTGAGATGAGCAGAATAGTCTGGGGAGTTATAACTACATACATGTATTTTTTCCTAGACCTCCACTGTGGACCATTGTCAGAGAGTCAGGACACTGAGCTGGATAAACTTCTACTGTGAGCAAGAGGCCATTTTGGGTTTCTTATGTATCAGCGATAATCACCTGGCACCTATAATTCTAGTTTTACTTCTATTTACTTGAGGTAAGACTACTGCAAAAAAGAATAAATCAAACTTCTTAAAATTTAATTATTTACATACTTAAGATGTCAGATATCGGAATGTCCTTTAAATATATTGCCACAAAATTCTTATTTGCATGTAGGTGGCTGAGGAACTACTTGCGACTATTTAATTTTATCCCATCTAATTTCAATTTTTCTTTTTAATTAATTTGTATAATTTCTTGCTGGCTATTTCTCTCAAATGCATAGATACCTTTCAAATTATTTTTTCCCCAACAATGGAGCTCTAGTTTTGCTTGCCTTGTGAGTCATTCCACAGAAGGTTCATGTCTGTGCAAAGGACAAAGTTTTTATTTTAAATAATATATTTAACAACTAGCAATAACAGCTACAACAAAGTTACCAGAACAAATGCTTCACAAGCCACCTTCGTCTGCAAACTTTCTATGGCTGGAAAGTCTTTCTTCTATATTAATGACTGTATTAAGATTCAGGATTTTTTCAAAGCAGTCATTATTTTTGTTATAGGCTAAAAATTAGTATAAATTTTAGTGAAATATTCAAGGCTTCAACTGCATTATAGGTTCGTACATCCAAAATACAGACACGAGAAATGATCGTATCACTAATCTGATATTTAGCACTATAAGTTCCTGATTTCACTGTAGCCTACATTTTCTCTAGACCCTCTCCTCTCAATATTGATATAGGATGTCTATTTTAAAGTCTGAAAAATTCAGCACCCAACATAGGCATCAATCCTGTCTGTCATTCACAAATTAGGCATCTCTTCTGCCTAACTCATGTCTAATGCCTGATTTAACAAGTATAATCTGAGCACATCTACTTCTACACAGACATAAAGAAGAAGACAGTGACTTCGTTTTGTATGCCAGTACAACCTGGGGTACAGGAGACTTCAGTTTATGTTTCTAGTCTGGAAAAGACTACTCTGATTAGAGATTCCAAGATAATTGTTCTAAGTCCCATGACACAAGGTGATGTGTATCAACATCATACAAAATGCAAGTATCAACATCATACAAAATGCAAGATCACCACAACTACTCCTTCTTCTTCTAGTCCTTTGTGATGTTAGGCACCCAAACAGCCTCTGAAAGAGGATATGAATGCCTGTCTCCTCTCTTCAACATTTCCCAATAGTTATTAACCACCCACTGATGTGGATCAGTTCAGCACTTCATTGAGTCATAGAATAGTCAGGGTTGGAAACAACCTTGAGATCTTCTAGTTCCAAACCCTTGCCATGGGCAGGGACGCCTTACACTAGACCATGTTGCCCAAGGCTCTTTCCAACCTGGCCTTGAACACTTCCTTGAAATCTGTTCTTTGACTCATCTCTCTTCAGGTACTGGAGTTTATATTCTGCCTTCTGGAACAGCAGTTCTAAGTTAGGTATGGTGATGCTTACATCCTCTTCATATATTCACACCTTACTGTCAAATATTACTTCTAGTGATGTCAAGATCATGAACTTCATTTCCTGTTAAAAATTATAGCCCAGGTAGAATATTTTGCATGTTTGATTTTCACCCTTGAGTGTGCTTATTATTTTTCTTGGTCCTGATTTCAGTTTTACCACATAAAATGGTAAAATGTAAGCATCTCTGGATGAAGTGACACCCATGAAGATAAGGAAGAGTATGCATTGACTTGCAGTAATCTTTTTAATTTTAGTCAGTTACATTAGGATGATTTGAGTGCTCTATAGTTGAGTCAGATATAGAACTGAGGTCTCCCACTTCATTAGGAAGTTTCCCACTTCATTCTAGGCTGGTGAGGAGTCTAAAGCACATGTCTTATGAGGAACAACTGAGAGAACAGGGACTGTTTAGTCTGGAGAAGAGAAGGCTCAGGAGGGACTTCACTGCTGTCTACAACTACCTGAGAAGAGGATAAAGCAAGGAAGTAGCTGGTCTCTTCTTCCATGTAACAAGTGATAAAACAAGAGGAAACAGCCTCAAGCTGTGCCAGGGAAGGTTTAAACTGGATATTAGGAAAAATTTCCTCACTGAAAGGTTAGTCAGGAGTTGGAAGAGGCTTCCCATGGAAATGGTGGAATCACTGTCCCTGGAAGTGTTCAAAAGCTGTGTAGATGAGGCCCTCAGTGACATGGTTTAGTGGTGGACTTGTCAGTCCTGGAGTAATGGTTGGACTTGATGGTCTTGAAAGTCTTTTGCAACCTAGCTGGTTCTATGATTCTATGATTAGTAAAGCCAATCCATGACATGAAAAGCAAACAGAGGATGTACTATGAGAAGAATTAAAAAGTGGATTATCTAAAAGAAAGTAAAAGAGCATAGGAAGTAAAAGAGCACAGGAAGATGTAGCTTCTAAGTCTGCACAGTATACTTTTCTGAGCAGGAAGGCCTCACAATCAGTATCCCAGCTAAATGATGTGTCATGCAGAAAATGTGACTACCATCAGTCCAGACATAATGCAGAAAGTACTACGTCACAGGAAATGTTTTGTGGCTTGACTTTGTTATTGCAGTGATGCTCTAAATACAATTTCATAGACCCCAGCACAGGTAGCATCAGCTACCTTGGTAGCTGATGTGCAGTCTGATGTTTTGTGTTTTTTTCTGGAGAAGGTTATTACAGTGACCGGGTCTAGTCTGAGACCTTCAGTCTGGCTCTAAGCTTAATTGTGACTGATAAAGAATGCCACACAATATGACAACCTTATGTTGCAGAGAAAAAAACACGAACATTAAGAATCTAGCATCTAGATATAATCTGATTCATCAGTCAAATTTAGTCAATAGACATTAGCTGATTTTTGTCTGCTTAATAACTCTGCCCCTTTACTTTTCAACTACTATAAAAAATGTAAAAGCTAAACAACTCAAAAGCTTTTATGCTCTTTAGACTCATATCTCAGCCTCACTAGTCTCTGCATCAAATTCTCACATAAAGTTAAAAGAGGACTTTAGTGTTCTGTCTTCAGATCCTTGTTCTTTTGTACTCCCAGATGTGAGAGGGTGGGTTCCTGGATGGATTTTCCCTAGCAGGCCTGTTTATCTTTGCTGTATTTTGACAAGAAATACACTGTGCTTGTTTTTAGCTAGCACCTGGAACACAACATTTCAGTGTCTTCAACTTCCTTCCTATATTCTTCTTCCTCAATGAATTTTTTTTTATCAATATCCATGCTTACAAAACTGATCTATACTTAAAAAAACATTCCAAGAATGGATTTGATCAAAACTGAAATAAAGGAGAATTTTGTATTGACTTTTCAACAGGGATTTGTTTTTCCGAATCCTGCAAAGCAGCATTAAAAGATTTTTTTTCTGTATTGTTGAATGTGTTCACAATTCATCTTTCCAAGATATTATGCCTGGTCAGTGAAAGAGAATTTTCCATGGTATTTTGTCATGGTTTAAGCTCAGCCGGTAACTCAGAACCACACAGCTGCTCGCTCACATTCTTTCTGTAGGGATGGAGAGGAGAATCAAAAGAATGTAATTCCCACAGGTAGATAGGAACAGAGATAGGAACAGTCCAGTTAACTAAGGTATAACACAAAAACCACTACTGCTACCACTGATATTAATAATGATATGGGAAATAACAAGGGGAGAGAATACAATTGCTCACCACCCTCCAACCGATACCTAGCCTGACCCAAGCAGCAATCTGCCCTTCCAGGTAACTCCCCACAGTTTATATACTGGGCATGACATGCTGTGGTATACAAAGCTGTTTTGGTTAGTTTGGGTCAGTTGTCCTGTCTCTGCTTCCTCCCAGCTTCCACTCCTCCCTGGCAGAGCATGAGACTGAAAAAGTCTTTGATCAAAGTAAATATCACTTAGGAACAACTAAAAACATCAGTGTGTATCAGCACTGTTCTCAGACTAAAGTCAAAACCACAGCACTGCGCCAGCTACTCAGAAGGAGAAAAATGACTGCTACTGCTGAACCCAGGACATATTTTCAGCATTTTAGAATAAATTTTAAAATCATTCAAGACAATTCTAGGAATAGAATAATGAAAAAATTATTTGTGCTTGGGGAATTTATTGTTCAAGTTGTTGCTTGACACAGATTTTTTAAAATTAAATATCTTCTACCAAAAAAAAAAAGTAATTAAACAACATAGAGACTACTGGGTGATATTCATGACAATGGAACATTAAATTCATGTTCCTGTTGCTATTACCAAACTATAGTAGAACCTGTAATATACAACTTAACAAATTATAGTATAATTTGTTCGCTGGTGGACTCAGAAAGTGAAAATATATTTTCCCTCAGTATTTCTAGTGCCTATTCTTATATTTTAATGACTAATTTCTCTCTAAAGTATTGGCCTTTGATAGAAAACAAGGTAGAAGAAATAACAATGGGGAAAGAATGTCAGGCATATTCATGGGCTATAAATTCCCTAAAGAATTTTCTTTTGATTTGTGGGATATTTTTTAATAAGAGTTTTTCCAGGTTGGAATATTTGCACGCTATTTTGAAAGGTCAGCAGTTGACTGCAATTAAGAAATTGGGGGGGCGGCACAGGTGGTAACTCATAGGTAAAGAAAAGGAGACCATCTGCTTCGCTGAAGTTCTGCTTGGAATTAGAAAGAATTTCATTTTCTAGTTACTTTGATTTGGGGAGATGCATAACAAGAGTAATATCCTGAACTATTTCACCACCTCTTTATTTCAATTTCTCTGTGCTAGGTAAACTATTCAAAAGTTTAATCTGCCCATTTCTATACAAAGATAGTTTTGGGGTTTATGTGTGTTTAATCCAGAACGGTTTTGTCCTACAACTAATACAAATTGTTAGTTGTAGCATTAGTCAAACTCTTTATTTCCAAAATAGGTTTGTAATATTAAAATGACTTTTTAACTCAAGTTTAACATTTCAAATATTTGAAGTTTAATAGTTCAATTCCAACGATTTTCAATTGTGTCTGTGAAAAATGAAATTAATAAAAAATTCATACCAAAACTAAAAACTTCAGAGTATTAGATAACACTGAACTTCTCAAATTTTTCATCAAGACAACTTTTATCATTTTTGTCAGTATTTCCAGATTAACAACTGCAGCTGGCTGATTTGCTAAATTGAGTATTGCTAGCAATACCTACTATGATTTCACTACCAAAGACTGTAACTGTAAATGTTTGCAATGTTTTCCTATCAAGCTGCCAGATGACTGCTAGGAAACACACTGGGTTCATTTTTCGCTCCTGTTATTTATTTGTTGTGTAAAGAATGATTCATCTCATGCCAGTCTGCATTCAGACTCAGTTTTGTCGTAGATTCTTCTGCAACAAGCATCATCACTCTGCTTTCTGTCAGCTCTAAAACCAGCCTGAGCTAGGACAACATGAGACAACCTATGCAGCCAGTCAAATATATGGCACCTTGTGAAGGATGAAGGTAGAATTGATTCTCCATCCTCAGCAGTATCTGTGACACTTGCCTAGTTCAGACCAACAGAGATCATGGTACCATATGTCTCAGTAAGGTATCTTTCCTCATTCTCATTCTCTTTCTGCAAACATGACAGTTGTAGAAGACTTATATATCCAACAGATAATTGGTACAATGTTCTAAGTTGCCTTGATTTTGCACAGACTTAGAGTTGTCGGCACATTGTCACTGCATTCCAGCAGAGCTCTTCTTAGTTAACTGTACTTGACAGCACCTCAGAAACTGTGTATTTTAAATTTAAGCATCTTGACATGATAAAGGTTATCACTTTCTTTTCCTGGATAATTACTGTCAGCATTGATAAATATGTATTTCTTCTCCAGTCCATCAGAAGACTGATGGGAATAAATCAAGAACAAGTCTGTTTATAGCTTAATTTTTAAAGTTCCTGGCACTTTGCAAAATCGTTTATTGTTTTAATATACACATATGTATATGTTTATATGCATCTTTATCTATTTAAGGCAAAGATCAGCTTTCACAGTATGAATAAAGACATTTGATCTGAAGAGGAAAAGGAATTCCAAAGACAAGCACCAGCATATTTTTAAACTTTCTGTGCTTTTATTTGTTTGTTTGTTTGGTTTCTATCTATCTATCTATCTATCTATCTATCTATCTGCTTTGAACCTCAAACGCTACAGTTTCTATCAGAAACAATCTGCAGGAATTTCTTCCTGTAATGACTGAAGCAGTATAGAAGGAACAACTACACTTAAGCAAGGTGATTGACAATCTTATTTTGTGAGTTGCCCTGCTGTTTTCTATGTGCATTGTTCTATACTATAGAATGTTAAAAATCTTTTTGTGAATCAGCTACAGCTGTTCAGCAACTGCAAGCAAAGGGGAACTCCTTAAAATGGCATGTGGAAAAAATACAAGAATTAAACTAGCATAACATCTTGATAGATGATTCTTAGCAGTGCATGGTTGCCACAGCTATCTTCCAACTTTTCTGTGTCTTCATTAACACAGAGTAGTAAAAACATTTGCTTTGCAGTGGACTCTTTTGTGATGCAATGATTAGCTATCTTTGCATTTCTCATGTGGTATTCTAGAGATTCCAGTCTATGTTTTCAAATGTGACTGGTGATGTGAGGTAGCCAAAGTGAAACAGTTTAGAGTGAAAGACTGAGTATCTGCTATCTGAAAGCCAGACCTTTACGGGTCTTTATATTCTACTTTAGTGGGATGAACAGATGACTTTCATAGAAGTTGTCAAAGGGTTGGACTGCCAAAGGACTGGTGATGTTACTTCAGAAAAGAAGCAGCAGACATTCTGGAACCTAGAATGACTCTCTCAGGAGCAGCATTCTGCTGTCATGGAGAGCTACATAAAAACAAAAAACAATTTACATGATACTGGTGCAGAAGTTTGATGCGTGCCCAGTTGAAGCTGAGAAAGAATAGACACCTTTAGTAATCAAACTCCCAATGAAGAGATGAGAAAGAGATTGAATCAGAATGTTTTACTTGCCTTTCTGCCCTCTCGCACTCAGTTCCTGTGGCTTTTAGTCATATGTTCTGGCAAGAGCATTGCACAGGTCTAAGCTATGATGGGAAAAATCAAATCTATGTCATGGTATTATGACCAGCCACAAATTCATCTAGAGAGTTTTAAATGAAAGATGTTATGTCTGCAGAACTGGTAAGAAAGATTTTAATAGCTCAGTTATTCAAAACAAACAGGTTCCTTCATGATAACTAACCTTTAAAGACACCAAAACAGAACCTCAGGAGCCTTTAGAATAATAGGCAAAATATGGAGAAAGAGAAAATCTGTCTTTAAACTTATTTAATTGGGGATAAAAGGTAGGATAAATGGAGGGTGGCACACATTACAGTGGTGACTGATTTAGGAAATACATCTGACAGGAAGGAAGTCTGATAGGTTTAGCTTTCAATATTTTAATAGTGCCTAAGAAACTTCAATAAAATGATGCATTGTTCTGGCTTCAGCAGTAGCAGTCATTTTTCTCCTTATTAGTAGCTGGCGCAGTGCTGTGTTTTTGACTTTAGTCTGAGAACAGTGCCGATACACACTGATGTTTTTAGTTGTTCTTAAGTGATGTTTACTCTGATCAAGGACTTTTTCAGTCTCATGCTCTGCCAGGGAGGAGGGGAAGCCAGGAGGAAGGAGAGACAGGACACCTGACCCAAACTAACCAAAGCGGCATTGCATACCACAGCATGTCATGCCCAGTATATAAACTATATAAACAGAAAAGGCACAGATCGCTGCTCGGGTCAGGCTGGGTATCGGTCGATTGAGCAAATGTATTCTCTCCCCTTGTTATTTCCCTTATCACAGAATCATAGAATCATAGAATAGTTAGGGTTGGAAAGGACCTTCAGATTATCTAGTTCCAACCCCCCTGCCATGGGAAGGGACACCTTACACTAAACCATGTCACCTCAGGTTCTGTCCAACCTGGCCTTGAACACCACTGGGGATGGAGCACTCACAGCTTCCTTGGGCAACCCTTTTCAGTGCCTCACCACCCTTACAGTAAAGAACTTCTTGCTTATATCCAATCTAAACTTCTCCCGTTTAAGTTTTAACCTGTTACTCCTTGTCCTATCACTACAGTCCCTAATGAAGAGTTCCTCCCTAGCATCCTTATAGGCCCCCTTCAGATACTGGAAGGCTGCTATGAGGTCTTCACAGAGCCTTCTCTTCTTGAAGTCCAACATCCCCAATTTTTTCAGCCTGTCTTCGTATGGGAGGTGCTCTAGCCCTCTAATCATCCTCATGGCCCTCCTCTGGACTTGCTCCAACAGCTCCATGTCCTTACATTGAGGACACCAGAACTGTACACAATACTCCGAGTGAGGTCTCACGAGAGCAAGGGGGCAAGATCACCTCCTTTGACCTGCTGGTCACGCTCCTTTTGATGCAGCCCAGGATACGGTTGGCTTTCTGGGCTGCGAGCG